>VZTV01118583.1:0-46961 GCA_013400875.1 Anhinga rufa | reverse complement strand
TATCTTTATGGGGCTGGGTTTCTGATGCTTGTGCCATGAGTTGCTGAATCTTGTACTAAAACACTCACTGTATCCCAACTCTTGTCAGGATGATGAAAAAAGCATTTTTCTAGATGCTTTTAGCCTTATTCAGTGTTCTTCAGGAATGTCCATTCTATGCTGTGTTCATTTAAAAAAGTAAAATAAAAGGTAGTAAAGGTAGTGTACTACCTCTTTTGGCAATAGTATTTGTTTGGTCGCTGGTTGAGTGGGTATTTCTACTTCCTACCTGTTCTGTCAGTTTTGAAACAGCCTTTCAACTTGATTTCCTTTTCACAGCATTTTGCTTCTTGCTTGTTACTATCTCAGTTGGATTATATCTAAGTCTAGGACCAGATTGAACTTCAATTTTTGTTCTTAAGTTTTTGACTTCAGGACAGGGAAGTAAAGTTGTGCTTGAAAAATAACATACCACAGTTTTCTTGTGGGATACTTTCTTTCAGATAACCTACATACTCAGCAACAGTCAAGCTGACTTTAACTATGATGAAGTTAAGCAGAAGCTGTCGACTCATACTCTTAAACATTTAGGTGGCAAAATCTGTTCGTTTTTTCCTGAAATGGTTATATGCTTATCTTTGCTTTATTTGTGTGGTGCTAATGGTTCCTAGAGAGCTGTAATTTTCCAATAGTGTGTACAAAGTAATAAGGTAGTGGAGGACTTGCTCATTCTTACTCTTGCAAAAGTGAATTGTTTAAAACAGTGTTTTAATAAATACATACAATGTAGCCTTTAATTTCATTGAAGGGAAGCTCATGATGGGAGGAACAGAGGACGATATATTTGTCTAGTGTTTATTGTGAAGGATTTGTAACTCTTCCTATAAAGAGTACTGAACCTGTAAATGAAAACAAGATTAACATTATTTCAGTTTGGGACCACGTTTTCAAAGTGTTGTACAGTTTAAATACATAAATTAAGCCCGGAACTAGCAGATTTGTGATCATTCATTGCTTGTATGGAAAAGTTGGCTGCAGTTGCATGCTTGCCTTAGAATAATTTGAACATTTCTGTATTAAAAACAAAAAGGCCTTTCCAAATAGTTGGTAAACCAAATCACAAATTTGCCAAAACCTGAAACTTACCCAAACCATTGGCTAAAGAATCACTTTTGAACTGAGCAAAACAGAGCCTAAATTCATTCCTTTGTTTTGATACTGTAGTTACAGAAGAGATCATTACAGCCCTTGAATGAAATCACTGCCTCAGGTTCTTTGAATTTGTGGTTCAGTTGTTTGTATTGCTGTTACCTTGCCTGTCCTTCAAAGGCAATCTGTTCAAACCTGAAAGATTAAAAAAAACCCCAAACTTTTTCAATTATTTCAGGCAGAACTGCACTATTTTAAGTCTTGGAAAATATATTTCTGCTGTTACTAGAAGACCGATGCAATGAAGACTTTTGGTCTACATAAAGATTAATTGTGACTTTATGGGGATAGCAAGGTTTAAGTACCTCTAGTTAGGTTAATAAAATGTATTAAAAGCAGATCTTGTTTACCCCTTCCCCTTTTCATACCTGAACAACTTCAGTCACTAAGTCTGAACAAACAAAATGACTGAATGTTTTCAGTTTTCACTTTTTGCATTAAAAAGCTTAAATCACAGAAATGTACTTCTGGTTATGAGTTGATTGGAAGGGATATATTTTATGCTACATATAAAAATCCTGTTTTACAATCTGATTTCCATCCTATTTATATAATTTATCATAGGCTGTAAACTGAGCAATTTTATTCACAGAAATCAGTTTGTTCTTAATCCTGAAGAGTCTGTGGCTCGGGTTTCATATGTCAGCTTTTAGTGCCTTTTTTTGTTTGTTTTTTTAATTCTGCATTTGCCAAGTAAAAATACTTTTATTCACTGAATGGTGCTGATTGCCAAAGCATATTTAAAACAAACCCCTCACCAAGGTAGTGCTTTTTTCCTTAGATGTGTTTGCATTTTGGTCAAAATGTAAGATAGAGGTTTTTAAAGCAGAGTTTTACATACACAGGTATTCATCGACTAAGAGAAGAGCGTGTGTTGCTTGGAAGCAGATAAGGAAAATTATTCTTGTCAGTCTTCTTGCCAGGCCCTAGTGTTCTACTGAACCCTATAAATGGCTATATGTTTCCTTGAAATCTAAATGGATGTGACCCCAGTTATGAGAGAAGCTTTGGTGGTTTGAAGGATTTTTAGGAAAATAATTAAGGTGCAAATTTACTGCATTGCTAAGAATGGTAAGAGTTGTTGGAGATGGCCTGATGTTTTGGAGGAGCAAACACCTGCTAAATGGTGCATAATGCAATTCTTTGTCATTGCCAGTGAGCTAGATGGTGTTTTCCTTTGGCAGAGTAACTTATGTGATCGGATATCTGAAGTGAGACGTATGGTCTAATACTGAAGCCAAAGGAGCACTGTGATGCTTCACTCTTTCAGACATGCTCTGCAGTTTTGTTTGTTTGTTTTTGGGGGCTGGAGGAGTTCATTCACAAGAAAGAGTTATCAGCTCTAAAAGAAACGTGCATTTTTTGGCAGTTCCTTGCAAGTTAGGCTCTTTTTGCAGAGCTAAGTTACCTGGTTACCTACAGTGAATATCCATGGCTTTTGATAACCTGAATGTCTTGTGAGGATACTAAGTAGTGAAGAGTCCAGATGTGTAAAACTACTTCCTCGAAGGTGTTGGTATTCAAGATAAGAGAGAAGAGAAACTTGCTTCTGCATATTCTGAGCTGTAGCTGGGCAAACGATTGTGGTCTTCAGAATTTCTGAGCTATCCCCCTAGAAACTGCTGAGGTGGAATTAATACAGGGAATTTCAGGCCCTGGAGTCCTGGTGCCTACAGGCAGAAGTCTGTTTTCTGCGTGCCATCTGTGTAGGCATGAATAAATTTCATTTATAGGGAAAGATTTCTATTTTAACTTCTTCAGATATTAATCTAGCTGATCCAGCCCATCTGTAATTTGAATCGGCCTGTGGAGGTCAGTCCCTAACCCCGGGGTGTTTAAGATCTCAAAGATATTTCTAGTGCATATAATTATGGTAGGAATCTTTTTGAGCACATACTGCATGTACATAGAAGAGGTTAATCTGGCTTCCCTGACTTATATGACTATCATGCATTCTTTTTAAAGAAATCAAACTGTTCTTTATGCTTTAAAAACCCTAAACCCACTGTTTCCATGGTGGTTGAAGTTTTCTGGACTGAAGAACGGCATGCTATTTACAAAGAACTTGTTATTGATTTCAGTGCTACTTGTGGAGGATTCTGCTACTGAAATGCAGAGCATGCATACCTGTATTAGCTTGTCTCAGGAAAAAAGTGAAAGGCCTGTCCGCTTTGAAAATAGGCGCTCGAGATCTTTTTAGTAATACCATTGCTGTAATGCGACAAAGAAAACATTAGTAAAACGTGTCTACTTTCATTCCATCTTCTGTACAGTGCCTGCAAGCTCTGATTTTAGTACCTTGGTTTTGAGTTGCTCCTCCCTCTGCTTTAAGAATAAAACAACAATTTTATCCAACAGTAGAATCGGTCTGGGTGAATGAACAAGTCAAGTGTTGTGAGACCACATGCAGGTGATTTGTCTGTATTTAGTTGCTGACATGAGTCTGTCTGGCTTTGGATTTCAAAGGTAAAGTAATTTTTGTTGTTATCACAGCCCTAACTGCTGAAGAAGCGGGAGACAAACAGCAGAGAAACATCTACAACATCTTGGAATTTCTCTGTCAGAGCTCTCAACAAAACCTAAGTATCCTCAATCTCAATTATGACTGTCCTTCCCCTCTCTGGTTGTGGGTTGATTATTAGATTAAATATAGAGTCCTTAAGTATTATGATGGCTCAGCTATTCTTAAAATACATCTTGTTCAAATAAATTCTTCCATGTAGCTATATAGTATTAAGAATACATTGTCAAAAAAACCCCACCAAACCAACAGTAAAAAAAAACAGATTTGGATTGGTTTTTAATGAGCAGTTAAAACAATGGAATTAAATTGAAAATTCAAGTAAGACTCTGTAAAACTAGTTTGAGTGGCACTATTTAATTGCTCCTAACAAAAGTGCCTACTTTAGCTTTCAAGCCACTATGTGACTAGATCCAGAGGTTTTAAAGTAAACAATAAACATAATTATACCTTTTTAAAATGAGGTTCTTAGTTTGGTGTCATTGGAGTTAAGGGAAGTTTTGGCATTGGTTTCAATGAGATAAATGTCTGATTGCAATTACCCTTAGTCTTTATGTAATTGCAGCCACCTAAAAGCTTTTATTTTGTATGGGAATTACCAGAAAAATTGCTAAAAATATTAATGCCCCAGTAGAGATTAAAATTGTCATAAAATTTAAAACTGTACAGCTCTGCAGAAAGGTTAACTTAGTTATCTCAAATTTTTACTGTACACTCACGTACAGCATGTGTCTTATTCAAGTTGCTGTAGGAGAATACTACGCCAAATCAGGTGTGTGCTCAGGTTCCTTTTGGCGTGGTGACCGCGGGACGTCTGCAGTGAGGGGAGGTGCACCTTGCAGGGCAGCCCAGCGTCCTGAGCACTGCAGTGAGATGCACTGCGGTACTCTCCCTATACATGCCTCCAGGGTTTCTCTCGAAGAAAGGCAGGCAAGCAGGAGAAATAGGAGATAGCCAGATCTTGCCCTGATCTGCAGTCAAGGACCACTGGCATTTGGACTGTGTGCGTAAAGCACATCTACAGTCAGTGCAGCCCAGGAAAGCAGAAAGGCAAGATGCGGTTAACGGTCACCCTTCTGCTGTGCTGATGTTTGAACAGCTTGAGGACATGTTCAGCTTCTGGAGAAAAGCAAGTGGCAATAATGCCTACGTAATCCATGCAGGGGTCTAGGCCTGCTGCCTAGACTGCCTGCGGCCTTTCATGGTTGTAACATCTCCGGAGTGTCTGAGGCTTCCAAGAGGAAAACAAAAAAGCAGGGACTGCCTTTGATAAAGCTCATGTAACAAACACCCCCCTCCCAAAAAAAAACAAACCAAAACAAAAAAGGGATTGCACAGCTCAGTAATTTCAGTTCCTGTTTTATGTAAGTTGTGATGAAGTATTTTTATTGAGATGTCATTCAGCTTATGAAGGTTATTTATTGACTCTGTAGTCCATAGCTGAGATATTACTCTGAATCTCCCCACTCAGCCAGCCCCAGCTGCTCACGTGGGAATGACCTGTTAGAAACTACTGCACACGAAGGTCATACCTCAAACGACATAAGGAACAAGCCTGTCTTCATCTTCATGAAAACAAAACTTCCCTGTCATGACCTTCAACGCTACCGAAGAGATAATCTTCAAAAAACAAACTCCATAACAGTTCAGGAGCTGTGGGCAAAACACTAGTAACCTTTTTTCATTCTTTGCTTTTATGATCTGAGCAAACAGATCCGACCAACAGAGAAAGTGGTTTATTTTCTTAAACTGGACTTTCCCTGGGCCAGTAAAGTTGGTTTTCACTTGAGTCTTTATATGTTCAAATCAAACGTTCAAAGATCAAATGTGGAAAGGGAAGAGTTTTAAGAGTTCTTATGAACAATTATAAAGGTAAAATGGAAGCATGTTAAATATAGAAGTTTAAATTTAGGTTAATATTTAAATGCTACTATGATTTTTTCTTCTGAAGTGAAAAGTGAAGTTTGTATATTTGATTTACCTGTAGCCCCTGATGCCTTCGTACCATCTTCTGTTACTTCAATCTCTGCTTTGTGAATAGCTTCTGAAATATAAAGACTACCGTGCTCTGCAAAAATGAATATTAATCATTATTTTCTGAATTCTGTTACAAACGCCATTTCTTTTTCTTAACTCAGGATACTTTTACCTTTTTTCTGCAGAATCTAAGGATGACATAACTGTTAGGTATTTCACCTGGGCAACTCATTCAGTGACAGCATACTGAATACAATATATCTCACATTATTAGCCTTTCTTCTGTTGCAAATTCCTCCCATTGGTTCCTTTCCCACATCATGTTCGGAAAGACAGCACCCTATAAACCTGCCTTTCAATTGCTTTTTCTGTATCTGGCTTCCACGTTAGAACATCCTCAGCTCTAATTTTGACTCAACTCCTGATTTTTCACACGTGTGCCTAATATGGATGAGCCTAGACTCTCTGAATGTCCAAGTGAGCTTGATATTACAGACTTCTTAGCTCAGCGTGTAGCTGAGATAGTATGACTACATGGCTTTTGGATCAGCGTGACCTTATGTGCAGGCAACTTGGAGAATAAGCTAAAATGCTCATGTGTGTCTTGAATCTATGCCTGAACATGTCCTTTGTCACAGAGCACAGCTTGCTGGATGGCCCAGGTGCCTCTGACTTCTATGTGAAACATGGACCCCGTTTTCAGAAGAGCAGTGAAGTTCTTGGGAAAGAATCAATACTGTGAACACAAAGTTGGGTTATTTTTCTGCTTGAAGGCATTTCTGCTATTGACTTACTCATCGTTCGCATCTGCTTTCTAGTCTGGGGGAGGGGGAATGACAAGGTTTTGACTGTGTGTGTATCGGTGTAAACCTGGAAGAGCTGTGAGGTGTCCTCACGTTTCTGCTGATGGAGCCATCTGCAGTATGGCCCATTTCCACCGATGTCCAGTGGTGGGAGCTGGGCTCAGGCTACAGAAGAGCACCACTTTGACACAATATAGGAACATCTTTAAAGTGAGATAACACATGAGGAAGGCAACATTAGGCTACTTCAGTCTAGGGAAGCTAGCCTGTCTTAGATCTCTGCATTACTGACAGAGGCAGGCAAGTCCCTTGCCAGTGTGAGTAGGAATGTACATATTCGACTACCTCCCTGATTTTTCACAGAGCCTTAAGTCATCATTGTGAGTACCCTCTTCTCCCTCATTTCTACATGTGTTTACATGTTCTTTCATCTTTACGACTGTTTTCCCGCTATATGGACAACAGCGGACTGAATGCTGAATGGGAATTACTAGTTTGAGAGGTCTCCCAGGTTGTGGTGGAAAGCAAGGTTACATGGTGAGAGTAGAAACTAATGAACACAATGGGGACAGTGAATGAATACTGGATTGAGGAACTGTTGGAAGGGAAACTGCAGAAAAACGGCTCTTCAGGAAGAAGTGATGGGACTGTGACATGAAGTGGGGCTTGGAAAAAAAATTAATTTCAGAAGGACACCAAGGAGAGTGTTGCAAGTCTGTTTCTCTCCAGCTGACTGAAGAGCAAAAAGCGGGTAATGTTGTGAGGTTTTTTTGTTCCTGTCTAAATATGATGATTGAGTCTAACATAGGCGAAAACAGGGAAATACGAAAAGAGAATTTTATCTGTTTCTATCTGAATTTTGTCCATTCAAAAATCTGGGATGGATAAAAGCAAGACAAAATTGGGAGAGGCAGATTTTTTTTAATTAGATAAATCTAACATATTTGGAGGAAAAAAAAATAGAAGCTTTCAGGCATAAAGAAGCTATTCCAGGTCTGAAATGATGTAACGCATTTGTTTGCTAAATGTGGTCTGAGAGTAAATATTCTGAAGATTATGGCTTCTGCTTCATATGGAAGGGGAACTGAAAACTTACCTGTTCTTTTCCCAACTGTATCTATTGTTTAAAAAAAGATAAACCTTCCTTATAAACTCTGCCTCACATAACTCTTAGACCACTGTAGCTATAACCGTACTATTACGATACATAACTAAGTAGTGTAAGAGTAGAACTGAGAAGGGCCTCAGCATATCCTTTAATCCAAAACCTCACAACAGGCAGGATCAAATACTTCTACAAGCCTTACCCTGTATGTCGTGAAGCAGAAAGCCACCAAGTTGCATAGGAAAGAAGCTGCTAAATGAGATTATTAATGGTGGAATTAATTTCCTCAAAGTATTTCTTATATAAATAGATGTTAACTTTATAAAAAGCATCCTTGTGTGCTTTATCACGATATTAACATTTGCAATAAACAAAGCAGCAGGCTTTAACAAATAAGTGGGCAGTAACAAATTATTTTTAACATGCATCTCCTTGCAGTCTGAGATACGCACTGCAATAAAAAAATGCTATGTTCAATTTTGAAAAGGGTATAAAACCCCCATAAGTAATGTGCCTTCTGAGGTTTGTCCCAGAAAAGCAACTTTTCTGTAAAAGCAGGTTTGTCTAAATGGGAAGAATTTCTTGTTGTCATACGTCCATTTATTTACTCACACGCACAAGAATTTCATGAACTCTCTGCATTTCTGGGAGCAGCTACTACTCTGAATATTTACCATGAGGAGAAATGACTAAGCTGAAATAATTTGTGTTGCTGAAAGTAGTTAAAAAAAAAAGATATTTTGGATTATTTTAGTGCTTAACTTTAAATAGGGATAAAATTTTTTCAAGGAGCAGGGTAATTTCAGACTTCCAAAACCAAGACAGTTTACAATCGCAACACTAGTATTTTAGCGCTGGTAATTTAGTCCACTTGTCACTGGATTAACAAACCAGCATGGCACAGGCATATGCCAACGCTGTTTGCATCAATATTTTTTGCGATGTCAGGAGCTGGAACACAGACTTGTTGGACCAGCACCCCTAACAGTTAAATGACTATTTAAAAACACAAATAGGAATGCAAGTTTTACTAACGTATCCTAAATTCCTGAATAAATAACCATTTTCTAGGTCTATGCTTTCCTCACCATTTTAATCTTAAAGGAAGAAGAGGAGGGGAAAGTAAAATAAAGCAAGACCAAAAGCAACCCTGTCCCTTTCAGATTCCTCTTTCCTACGAAACAACGGTTCAAAATACAACCACCGGTGATAAAGTAGAACAGTTGAGTGTGAATTATATTTTAGAGTTTCACATAGGAAGAAGTACAATCAATTCGGAAGGCCCAGGCCTACTGAATCATTCAAATGTAAGGGTCTACAACTATTGCGTGGGTGATCATTTTTTATTCAGTCAAGCCTCTTACCTGAAATACCTTTAAAATTAGCAGTGATGGGATCAAATGCGTCTCTAATTCCCAAGGCAGAAAAAACTCTCTTCAGGTCAAAAAGGCTTTGAATACTGAACCTGAAATTAATATGATGGATTTTATTTAAATGTCGGATTCGTAGTGTCATAGAGCTAGAAGGTGGAACAGATGCAATTTATTTCAAGCCTCTGCATTTCATCCATCTCTGTATGAGTCCGATGCCTTCCGTCTGATTAAGTGTACTTTGCAGAAAAGCAACTCATCTTCACCTGAAGATGTTAACAGAAGGAATCCCTCGCCTCTATCTATTGCAATCAGACTGCCTCTCAGTCTTCTTGACACATGAACTCTGCGTTTCCCCAAGTGTCCTCTTTTTAACAATCTTTTTGGCTGTAGCAAAGGGCCCTTTGAAACTTTTGCAAAAGATTAGCTCGGAGAAAAAGAATACTAATATACAAATTGCTTTCTAGCACTTTTTTAAGGTGGGGAATGTATTATAAGAGATGTGTAACAAAGCCCTTCCATGCTGATCCATACAATGGGCACAGCCACAAAAGGCCCTCCTGCACCTGATTCCTTCTGCTATGCAATTTCATTTGAATAGATGATAGAAAATACCTCCAGGCTGTGCGCATTTGCTAGCAACGGTGAATGGCTAATGTGGAAAATGGATGGCTGAAACTTGCTTTGTGCACAGAAAGACGGATATGACTGGTGGGGGCCCCAAGTTCTTTTTAGAGTACTTTTGTAGTATTCTAGCAAGTTGTAAAAATAAGCTCTTGCATTTTTTTTAAAGGTTATATATTTACTCTTCCTTAAGCAAAGAGAAAAAAACAGTGTGGGAAAGTGCCAGGAACATTTCTGTCTTTTTAGATCTCTAAAGGCTTGTTATACCCCAAACAAATTTTAAGTAAAAGCTGCAGGATCAACTGAAATACTTGTTTTTTAAAACAGTCCAGAGCATACCAGAAAGTTTTGGGATTCTCATCTCACCTCTTCATGGCTTAAGAAAAGGTTAGAACTTTTCTCGTCATATGATGAATAACAAAATCAAATTAGATACTTTCAGTTCTGTCTCGCACATTGCTCGTGTCAGCATTATTACACAGAATTCTAACAACCGAAGTAATGAAGTCATCCTGCAGTATTAGTATTGCTTACCTAGGTAGAAAAATATCCATCTTCGTTCTCTTTAAGCTGTTGGCCCAGAAGGTTACGGTTTTGGCAGAAAGGTGAGACTCAATCTGGGACAAAGATGTCCTTTTGTGGCGGGGAAGCACTAGGAACATGCTGAGTTTCTCCCTCAGGTAGGGTAACTCGACCATGCTGAAAGCCTCCAGAGCTGCAGTCTGGAACTGGCCTGTAGGTGGGCAAATACAGATCTTATTTTATCATTCAAGTGGGGAAAAAGCCCCAAAATCCCCAACTCAAGCTTGGGTCAGCAGACGTTTCAGAACAGCAGTAAGGATATAAGAGGTTACCTCTAGCGCATGGGCTCTTGCAGCCAGCTCAGGTTGCTCTTAACTCACAACAGTGGCTCGTCTGAACAGAGCTGATTGTATGATATGTGTATATATATATATCTTGGCAGAAAAATGCCAATAACAGTAATAGTACCTGAAGCACTGTCTCAACAGAGCATGGATAGTTTATTACTTTCTCATATAGCAGCTGTGCTCCTTGCTCAGAGCTTAAAAACATTATTGAGGCAATGACGGTAACTTTATGGTGACTGTTCCTGCAATGCATGTTCTTTGAATAAGCTTACCATTTTCTAATATCTTTCACTAAAAAATCACTACTGATAGAAATTACAAAAACAAAATGAAGTGTCCTATTTAAGTAACTGAAACCTACTTTGCCTCATGTTTCCATCTTTACTACCTTTAAAAATCAGTTTTAACCTTATTTCAAGGAACAAATGGTTACATTAAAGTCGTTAGGTTTGTGCTTATTTAAGCACCAAATTTATTATTTTTGAAAATAATAAATCAGATGAAGCTTATAAAAACTAGTCTCAAAAGTAAAAGCTGGTGAGCTTCCAAAATTATAATTAGCTATGTAACCATTTAGAGCAGCCATTTAAAGTACCATTTTAATTCTATATTTCAAAGAACAATTAATCCAGGAGTTTCTAATGGACTCTGTTATACAGTAGAACATATTCAATTATCACAATTTTACTTTCTTATCTGATAAACAGCATTTCGGGAACACTCAACAATAGTTAGCAGGGCAGGAGTTAAATGCAAGTTGAAAGCAAAGAACTTATTGCCTTTGCTGCAGGCCATCCAAAATACTGAATCTCCTCCCTCTTCACCCAGCTGAGTAGTTGCATCTTCAAGGGTAGATACCCCGGACTCAAAAAGTGTGAGTCATAAATAACAGAACACAGGTAGGTCATGTTCATAATATCTAAATATTTGCCAATAAATACATAGCTGTAGGATGTCTCAAATATTTAGTGTACAACATTTGTTAGTTTTGCAGATATGGACTAGATAGGGTTCATTAAGTGTTGATTATTCTGCTAGATTAAATTTAAGGCTCTGAGATTAGCCCTCCAGCCATGCAACGTGGAGAGGGAATTGCGCTGTTAAAACCACTGCCCAGCATGTGGATCGTTTGCTGGGAAAAGACCTTCTGGTTTGTTACAGGCAAAAAGAGAAGATTTACGTTTGTAGTGCACTGGGCATGAGCGGTATAATTCGTGAGCATGCTGCTATTTTGAAGTCAGCACGTTCTGTACAAAGGTTATACAGTCCTTATTTGTTAACTAGAAGGAAAATCAAAGACTTGAGATTATTGAGTCAGAACATTTAGTGTTCCTTGAACCGATTTTGAGTATCCCATAAATATTATACATATGCTAAATCAGTATTCAAATATAGTTAACAAATTGCTTGGAAAAATAAATATGTAAAATAGCTGCAGTGTTCAAAAGGCATGTTGTAAATTTGTAATGTCGACATTTTCTTACAGCAGTGTTAATTGTCCCCAGGCTGATTTGTTCTGCGTGGCCATGTTAAAAGGATAAACGATGTAAATGCTGCTATCAGTAACAGGCCACAGCTAATCTTTCTTGCTCTGTGTTTTGGATCCTGATGGGAAACAGCTGCTATCATTTAATAACAAAGGAAAGTTATCTCATGCCTCAGCTTTGTGATACCGAACCAATCTTTTGTATTAATTTCAAACTGATTTGTTAGAAATATTTCTAGTGACAAAGACTGACTTGGCCCTATCAAATCCGTCAATCAGCAAATTTTAAATGATCCCTTTCATTTCAACTTTCCTCAAAAGTCTCTCCAGCTGCAGAGAGCTCACACATTTCAGCCTGGATGAAAAGGTAATCCCAGTATTTTGGCTAGCTTTCCTTTTCTGTGCAAACATTTAATGCTTCCAACTACCTACTTAAGGATGATAGGATGGAGTTCTTGTGTTTGGGCTAGAAAAGAACAACTAAAAATTCCACATAAAGTTTGTAAGGGCTCAGGAGCAAATGGTCAGTCTGCAGCTCAGCTGCTGAATTTCTGGTCACTGGACTCCACCTGAGATCTCCACTTGTATAAGCACTGGCAGCCACCTGCCTTCTGTCATTTTAGACCTCTCATTTCTTTATCTCACTCTACTAAAAGAGAAAGTTCAGAGAAAAGGTCTGTTCCTGAGCTAGTAGGTGTGTGTTAGTCCCAAGAAACGTGTTTGTTTACCTGAATAGCTTGCGAAGCAACAAAGGGTGAGGCTATTCCAGATATAATGAGTAGCAAAGCCCCTGCAGTGAGCTGGTAGGGTTGAAAGATCATGAGTTGATGTAGTAGTTTATGTTGCTCAACAGCAAAGATGATGGGGTGTAGGGTTTTGGAAAGGGAAACTCTGCACTCCTCAGTAAAGTCAATTAACTTATAAAAGATTCAAATGTAAAGAGGATGGGAACGCTCCAAGTCAGAGGTGTGAACACACTCAGGAGCTGGCAGTCCCAGCAGGAGGAAGAAGCATAGTGGACACACCATGGATGTCCTGGAAGAAGAAACACCACAAAGAATGACATAACAGTAAGAGCAAACTTGCAAAGAGCGGAAAAAGTGATTCCTTAGCCAGTGAATTATGGTTCAGAGATAAAAAAGCATAGAAATAACGAGCTGCCAACTGCCTGCTTGATGTGACCATTGCTCAGAAAAGGAAAATGTTTTAGCTATATAAATGAGAAAAAGGAAGAAAGAACGGTGCTGCTGAGCACTGTGAATTAAGTTTGGTTTTTTTTAGATTCATCCCAATTATTTTCTGGAAGTGATGGGAAAGAAATAATCTGAGTATTACATTAATAAAACAATAATATAATAAACAATATAACAATAATATAATAATACAATAATCTGATTATTACAACATCAGAGACAGAAACAAAGTTTACACTTCTTGAGAGAGACAAATAATAATCTGGGGCCTGGATGATCGCCAACCCGGAATATGAAAAGACTTGGATGTGGAATTGCAAACGGGTCAGCAAAGATTTTTAATAGACTGCAGATTCAATTGCTTCCTATGACTGGAAAACAGGAGTACATTTATAAAGAAAAAGAAAGTAATCTGGGAAATTTTAGGTCTTTGAGAAGTTTTAGAACATACTCTGGAGAAAAAAATAAGTCAGAGAGGGAAATAGAAAGTGAGATAAATTGCAGCATCAGGTAGACCCTAGCAAATATCTATAAGCTTTTTTGACTTGATAACTAATTTGATAAAAAGGCATAGCTCTAGCCATCCAGTTTTAAGTAAATGTTAAATATAGTTTCACTGTGGCACTATTTACAGGTGGAAGTGACGGCAATTAGAGCAAGGAATGAAAGGCAGCAAGCAGCTAGTTGAAGGGGGAACTACAATGAGCTAAGTTAAGAGGGGCTCCCAGGTTGAAAAGAGGTTACCAGTCGCTTTCCAAAATATTGCTAACGCTCAAGAGTTTCAGTAGAGACAGACAATGAAGCTACCATGATGACTGGAGTGGTGGAAATCAAATGATGGTTCAAAACCACAACAAAAGGTGTATTCCTGTGGAGATTTCCCTCCCCTTGATTTACCTAGGACTCATCAGCTGGAAGAAAATGCAGAAAGAAAAAAAGGCCCAGGTGGGCTCAGCCTGAGCTGATTCTGCAGTGCGCTATGCAAGGTATTTTTAGCAAGTCATAGAAATAATAAGAGCATTTTATTGAGCATGTATATGGCCTCATTAAAAGTATTATGTACATTCCTGGTCACTTATTTTCAAGAAAGATTAATTTAAATTGGAAAAATGCAGAAAAGGACTAGTAGAGAATTGGCGTATCTGTTTTTTGAATAGTTTAGAAGAGCCTGGCATCTTCAGCTTAGCTAACAGGAAATTGAAAGGCAGCTTGGTGACTCGCAAATACATTTGGAGGTAAATATCAAAGGTGAAGAGAAACTATTTCACTTAAAGGATAAAGCTGGCACAATGCTAAGAGATATAAATTGGTCTTGAAAAAATTTGGACTTAGAATTAGGAAGGTTTTTTACCCAAGTGCAGTTCTGAAATTTAGGGCAGAAGGGAAAAGAGCTTTTTATACTTTGAAAGAGATTGTAGAGCTAAATGGCAGAATTTCTGGTGGTAGAAAATTAAGCCTACGACATGAGTCCTTCTCTCAGCAACCCATATACTTCTGGCCTTTGAAAGGAGCATACGCTGTATTCATATACTATACAAATAAAAATTTGACCTATACTTGTACTGTTTTAAGATCATGCTGAGGTCATCCACTGATTGGGTATAAAGGCCATAAAATTTTCTCTCCCCTTTGTTGCAGAATTTGGCCCTGAAGATTTGCAGTTTTACCCTAAAGCCTTGGAGAAAGGCTGTGACTAGAGACAGGAGGGATGGGTGTGCAGTGCTGGTGTTCCCAGAGACACTATCCTCTCTCTGGTGCTCATGTGCTCAAGGGACAAACAGTGATTAGGCTGAGTGGCCAGGAAATTTCTTACCCACTCCACAAATCAAATAGGTAGTGGCTTGATATTGTTTTAATCTTAACTGCCCCTCTGTCATGGGGTCAGATGTGCTTCCTTCGGTCCTCCCTTCCTAGGCAGCTTTATTTAATGAGCTCTGTGCTATTGCAAAGGACTTTGTATATTGCGGTACCCTCAGTCTCCCCTGTTCTCTTCTCCTGGCATGTCATCTTGGTGCCTTTCAGATGTTTCTACAGCTGACAAGGTTGTTATGGAGTGCTGGGAGTTGTTGGTTTGTGAGGGATGGGGCATGGACAGTAGATATTTTGGAGCCATTTGAACCCAGGATGTTTTGTGATTGCCTGGGATTAGAAGGAGTCAATTTGGTCACCCAGGTGGTCTCTTTATTTGATGGGATTTCTTCTGAGACTTCTCCAAGCTGGGAAATTAACACATCTGAGTGCAGTAGCTGTGGAAATTAAATAAATAAAACTGTTCCATGTTGTACAATAGAGCAAATCTGGATCAAGAACAGTTACCGTAGTTAAGTTCGGCTGTGTGATGCATTGTGGGCACTTTCAGGGTTGAGCCCTCTGCTGTGGTAAAAGGCAACATCTGGGTATCCATAAAGGAAAACTTCTTTTGCCACATGCTTTTGAAGTACATGGTGCTCACCAGGGAGACCTGGCTGAGTGGCGACCCAGCGCTCTCCAGCGGCATGCCATGCACGTCTCCATCTGCAAGGAAAAGAAGCAGAGAAGGGGGCACATGCTGTCCTACTCACCCATGCCTAAAGAACAGTTCTGTGTGAGTAAATAAAGCAAGATGGGATTGCTCCCCAGCCCTAAGGGCAAGGGGCATAACTCACAAGGCACTGTTAAACCCTCTACCTTCCACTCCCCACCTGTACATGGACCTCATTGGGTTGCCTGTTGGTCCATGCTCTCCCCAGAACTGAGCTCGAGTTGGTCAATATTGAGGGCCAAAGTTGTGCCAGGACTATGCTACTCGCCGAACAGCGTGGATGACAGCAGCCCAGTGCTCAGCACCATGCCCTGGCCCTAACTGGTTTTCCAGCTTAAATGTGCCCACACATATCTTGGCATGGTTCATTGTTAGCACCAGAAATCCATCATGAAATGGATTCATGATTACAGGCCACTTTATGAATTAACTAAGTCAACTGAAGCTCATATCCTAATTCTTCCCCTCCTAATTACTTGGCAGTTCAACTGATCCTGCTTTGGGTATCTCAAAGATTTTTGAAAGTGTGATCCACTTCTAATTCATCGATAGGCATGTGAAAACCACAATATGAACTCCCATTTTAGAACCTGCTTCTAGAGCAATACTTTTCTATCATGAAGCTGGATCACTTATTACAGTTCATTTGAGAAGGATAGAAATTTCTTTTTCAATAGTAGCTTTAATGTGTGTGTTGAACATCACCTCACATGTTGATGACCAAATTAACAGTCATGTAACTTAAGTTGATGGGGCAAATTAGGCATTGCTTTGCTCTGCTGCTTCTAAGGACTTGCTTTTTCAATTATTTTTTCATTAACACAGAATTTAATTTCATTACTTTTCTTGTTTGCGTGGAAAGTAAATTATTTTTATTTCCCATTTTGACTTTTTAAACTCAGAGTCTGACTGCTGAGCTTACAGCCCTGTGTGTACCCCACAGCAGCATGAAAATATTCAATGCAGCAAACTCAGTCCCTGGGGAATTTGGCTGCTCCTCATTAAAACTGAAAACATTGCAAAGGACTGCCATTTTAAAAATTAGAGGAACGAGGCCAAGCAGTTACCAGCTTGATACTGCAAACTTATACTCACAGATGCAGACCTATTCCAGCTCTTTCCTCACATTAGAAATGAGCATCAGAAGAAGAGCTAGATTTCCTAGCTCTCAGCCATGGTTTGGACAACATGGAATGTGGCAAAAACTTTACACTTGGTTAAATGCAATTTCCCTCATAACTCCTATTTTACATTTTATTCATGTGCAATCATTCTCATGGGTTGTTACGTTACCTCCAAGGTTACCGGTGATCCATTCTTGTATTTGGGCTGCGGTTCTGTTGGGTTCAGTAAAGTTGGTTTGCTGCAGGCTGCTGTTTGCCCAGTGTGCAGCACGTGCTGTGAAGCGGGGTGAGAGCTGCACGCCAGCATCCACGAAGAAGGAGCATGCCAGATGAACCACTGTGCCTTGGCTGGAGTCAGTCGCTCCATCATACAACGTGTGCAAGAAATCCTGCACACTTTGATCTGCCAGGCAAGAGAGAGGGAAAAACTGCAATTATCATGTTGAGGCTAAGGATAGCAGAGATTGTACCAGGGCTCTGCAGCTCTCAACTCGAGTGCCGACACTGGTATCCTGTGACAGTTAAAGCACTACAACAACTGAAGCACTCTTGACTTTGTGGGGCATTACTGTCAAGCACTACTGTCAAGGACAGTGATGCTCCAGGCACAGGAAAGCACTCTTCATGTTGCTGTAGAAATCACTTTAGCGCAGATACATCAAGCGGCTGATTTCACATCAGGCTCACACTTCTATGCAAACACAGCTCTTACAGTTCATAAGGTACTTTATTTTTTCTTGGGCACTCTCTGAGTTCCCATTAGTGAGATCTAGAGCCTCTGGCTGAGCTGCCAATGCCGCAGTACCCCAGTCTCCTTCTCCTGCCATTATCGAGCCACCCATCCCAGGAAATGCATCTCCCTGACTGGCCCAGGTCTGTCTCTGCTACCCTTAGCCCTTATGTGTTATTTTGCTTCTTGAAGGATGGTACCCCAAACTGGCCCAGTATTGCAGATGAGCCCTGGCAATGCTGGATAGAGCTGAGAGGTTGCTTCATGTGTGTTACAAGAGATTCTTCTTTTTAAACAACCCACAAAAATGTCTGCTTTTTTTTTTAAGTACAATTATATTTCCCATTCAATACTCGTATTTTAACTCATAAGAACCCTCAGATAATTTCTTAAAAACACCATTCTTTGGTTCATTGTTCCCTGATTTAACTAGCTGATTATTCCTTCTAGATGTAGTGTTTTGCACCTGTCGTTACTGAATTGTGTCCTATTCACTTCACACATTTCTCCAGTTTTCCAGGATCCTTTTAAATTTTATTCTGGTCTTCCAAAATGCTTGTAGCTGTTACGAGCTCAGTGTCATTCAAAAATTCAGTAATGTATTCTCTAGCTTATTGTCTACTAATGAAAATAGTGGAATAGTGGCCTGGTCTCCTCTTCCTGGGGAGCTCATGGTAGTTCAATAGTGGTGGCTTCTGTGACGGATACAGGGTTGAGGTGTGGGCCCAACAGGAACATGAGTCCTGCAAGCTTAGAGGATCTTGTGTTTTTAAAATCACAAAGTTTCTAGCAGGCTTCCCTGAAGCGTGATTTAGCAGCCATTTCTGGCTGTCTTTATCTTGCTTGCTGTAATGGTTTGTGATGGGATGGTTCATGCTGAGGTGACCTGAGGCCTGGGACTTGCACTCACTCTGAATGATGTTTATGGGCGCTGTGTCCTCTAACTTCCAGTGTTCATGGTTCAGCCCCTTTCCCATACCCCTTGTGCTTTGGAGGAGACTTGCCTACACCTAGTGAATATAAGTCTTGTTGAGATTGTTACTTGCTTTTAAGATGTTTTCAGCAGGTTCCTCCTTCTATAAATAAATATTCCATAAGGGCTGGGAAATTTCTGGAGTACTGCCCTTCTTTCAGCAAGACATCAGTGCCTCTTGGCCCTGCAGGGCCACCAGGACCTTTCTGATTTCTTCACACAGTGTCCCAAATTCTATGTGAAAACTCAGCAGCTCACTCTTGTATATGAATTGCTGGCCGCCATTTCCAAAAGGGGTCAGTATTGTGCCCCTTGCTTCTCTAGGTTGCTGTACTTTGCTCAGGTGGTCCTCTGCCCTGGCTTGAAACCCCAGGGTGTCCTGAGCAGCTCACAGGTATCTGGCTCCCCATGGGCATGGCTGGGTTTGCAGTTATGGGCTGGCTGGAAATCTTTTTGACTCAAGGGAGACCTTAGGCAAAGGGAGGAATCACCCAGTTTCTCTGGACACCTGTGGGTGTAGGCAGTGCTGGAAGGAAGTCAGGCTGGGCTGCTGCCTGGGACATGGGCAATTCGGGGTGGATAACTTGGGAAGCCTGTCCTGCCTGGACCGACCTGTCCCAGGCTGAGCGTCAAGTCAAAGGCAGGATCGCCGTGAACCTCCAGCTGACAGCCAGGTCATCAGGAGACTTTTACTACATTGATTCAGATTCTTGATGGGGTAAAGGGAGAGTTTCACATTTAACAATTTCTACCACCTGAGAATCCAGTGCGTGCTTTCTGACCTAATAGTGCTCTTTTAATAACCTGCAGGAAGACTAATCACCTATGGGAAGTGTGGTATTAAAATTTAGATCTATTACTCTTTAAGGGATAAAATATTTAACTCCTTGAACAGATGTCAAGAAAACTCACATGGTCTGAGGTGTAAAGTGCTTTTCTTGTGTGTTTTGCATTAGTGTGCGAGCATTTGGCAAGCTCTCTGGAGGATGTGAGAAATCAAAGATGGTAAATTGGAAGCAGATGTTAACGTGAGGTATGGTATCCTGAGCTTGTAACTTCAGTCATATCAAAGTGCTTAGCTAACCAAAGTCCTGAATTCTTACTCAGAAAACAGTTCAAAATTGCTTTAAAATACTCTACCATGGATAAAATAAAAAAGCAAGGAGAAAGAATTTTAAAGAATGTCATTTTGTCTGTGCTGTCTAGAGAGACATCCCTTTATACATTGTTTTTCTTAGTACTAGAATAAAGGTGAACAAGTCTTCCAAACATTAAAAGATTACAAGTGCATGTAAGAGCGGATTCTCCGTGACTAGTGAGTGAACCATCAATGTTTTCATTGTTTTCAGCCTGCTAAGGTTTTAATCACATTCTTCATTACTTTTTAAGACAGACCAACAGAAACATTAATGCAAACATCTAATGGAAGCAAGGAATTTTATCAGATATGCATATATACATGATTTGGTTTTACTCATCTGATCAAATTTGATCAAAGTATTCAATTTATTTATTATGCATTTATTATAAAGTGGTCTGCAGCTTCCTCACAAGGGGAGGAGGAGGGGCAGGCGATGATCTCTTCTCTCTGGTGACCAGTGACAGGACCCGAGGGAATGGCAGGCAGATGTGCCAGGGGAGGTTTAGNTGGTGTGAACTTGGGGTTGTCCTCTGCAGGGACAGGAGTTCGACTTGATGATCCTTGTGGGCCCCTTCCAGCTCAGGACATTCTATGATTCTATGATTCTATGATTCTATGATTTGACTTAAAACATTGGATGAAGTGGTTTCCTTCTCTGCCACTGGAAATGTGCTGCTATAACCAATAGCAGTAGATCCCATCCTACTTTATTTTCACATTCATGCATCAATATTACTGAAAGCCAAAGTTCATGTGGCTTGTGCCACAGACAACTAAAATGGAGATAAAATGTCTGCTTGATATGATATGCCACATGAGAAGAAGTAAGGCAGCGCAGAAGAGCTAGCAGGTCATTAACAACCTCTGCACTTCTCTTTGTTACAGTTTGCGTGGAGGCCTGTGCCTGAATTTCACCAAGCAATATTATTCCTAAGGTTCTTTATTAATGACCCCCGAATGACCAGAAGTGTCAAGCAAGGTATAATCCTTGTATGAATTAATGTTGTTCAAATTACCCTGCTGAATTTACAGAAACAGGAATCTATAGGCAAGGCTTCATCATATCAGCTGCTCATAACATAGGTGCACTGTCCTTGTGTCAGTACATGCAGCTGTATCTGTATATATGAGCCAGAGTTAGCTCTTACGGCTGTGTTGGTTTTGAATATCAGTGCTATACAGAACTGTAATGGTGACTAAGGCAGGTTACAGCACAGGATAGTGAAATTGCTGTAGGTTTTATCTTTAGTATTCATACACTGAAAGTAAATTTTATGCTGAGAAATAGCAGTGTCATCTCTATACATAATTCTTGTATGTAAGCTGCAAATTTTGAAGATGAGGCAGTCATCTGTTTTTCATAAACATTGTGCCCATAATGTGAAATAGTTTTTGACGTGTGATGTGAGATGGTAGGATAATCCAGAGCTAAAATGAAAACAGCATCCTTAAATTCAGCTGATTTAATGCTGGATTCTAAGACATCTGCCTTTTCCATATCCCTTCCAGATTCCCAGTGAGTTTTATTTTAGCCTGCTTTCAGGGAAAGATGCAATTGCACCATCCATCTGTCAATGTAAATCTCTCTCTGCCAGTCTCCTTCTAATAACTTTTCATCTTTTTGGCCAGTTGTAATAACATTAGAAAAAGGTGCAAAGTCTTAAAGATATCCAATTTCTATAGGTCTCATAAAATTTGTTAGTGGGATAGGAGAGAAAATGTAAGTGGGATAGGAGAGAAAATGACTGTCCTCTGCCTGGCACCTCCTCACAGAGGACACAAGGGAGGCCAGGACATAACGGACATGATGAACCTCTGGGAAACCAGGAGCAATTCTGCTGTTCATGGAAGTAGCTTTTCTAGATGTAGTTGTATCTCGGTGCAGTAAGAGTAAGCACTGATCAAGAAAGAAGAAGAATAATAACATGCATATCAAATACTCCCTTGAGTTTCCTTTGTCCAGCTGATACCTGGCTATCAAAGGTGGAGAAAACACTCTTAAGCTACATTTTGCTGTGAGAGAGAAGACAGAAGTTTAGTATGATGTGTGCAATTTCTGTTTCCTTAGTAAAGGTGTGAATTTATTGCAAAATATAAGAAAATAATTATTTTTTAAGCAGTACATTACCATGAATGTTGTACCCTAGGGCGTCCTGCAGCTCCGTAAAGGTATTTCCTTGAGCTCCAAACTGCAGCAGCTCCAAAGAAACAGCCACACTTGCTGGGGAGACTACCAGATTGGTTCTGTTCTCTGTTTCAGATACATGCCGGTAGAGATTGATGGCAAATTCAGTCTTTAGCTCTTTGAGCTCATCATAAGAGATGCAGTTTCCTTTGGTTAAGCAGCAAGCAGACAGAATAAATGCAGAGAAGAAAACGGGCAACATGAAGGCGAGCTGGGAATGCTCTCCACCAGATAATCATACCTGCAATTAATAATAAAGATATATTTAGAAAAGCAATAGATGACAGGGGAACTTTCTCTTTCCATCAGTGTTAAGATATCAATTGAAATAGTAACGATCACTGTTAAAGTACTTGTCCAGGTCTACCCAGTAGCTATTCTCATAAAACCAAAAAAAGATGTAGGCACATGCTGATGATTCTGTTGACTAACAAGAACTGAGTTTTCCAGAATGCCATGCCCCTGTGGGATGGTTGGCCATTACAGAGGCACAGAGCCCCTCAGTGAAAAAGTTAGCTACTTGCACACATGATGGGACACCTTAGTACATTCTCTGTGCTGCCGAGCTCCCACAGCTCCTTTCTGTCCCCAGCAGAAAGGGGGTCACATCCAGCACTCCCAGAAGGAAGGCCACCCCTCGTGAAGTGCGGGTATCTAACTGGGGTCTCCAGGCTGGTGTTTAGATCCAAGTTGGCAAAAGGCTGGCTTCAAGTTCCGCCCCCTGGATATTCCTTCTGTGAAATTTACCCCAGTGAAAAAAGATTGTATTTGCAAAAGGCTCCAGTGCTTGCAGCACAAAATCACTGCTTCAGATTTTTATGGGAAATCAAGCATTGGTCAACGTTATATTAAGAGACACTTAGATTCGTAAAGGAATAATACTAAATGACAGAATAGCTTTCTTTACAGAATTTCACCTTTTACATTGTATGCAAGTATATTTTAAAAAATACTGCACCTTCTTTCACTTCAGGATTTCCTACAAATCTTTCTCCATGCCCTTTGCTCTAGAGAGTACCTCTAATGCCTTGTATTTACTCACAGTTAGCTCTGTTAAATTGTCTTGCCTTTCTGTGTCCTTCTGGGTGTCTGAATGGAAGCTGTCTATGTACGTCTTGTATCCTTCTTTAATAGGTAGTGGAGTAAAGACTAAGTCATGAGACTGCATTTAAAGGGATAGTCAGTGATCAGACTCTCTGTCGGCGATGTCTGTACCACTCTGTCCAAATTCCTGTAGGCTACAAGCTCTATGGAGAGCCAGGCAAAGCAGCATGCCACTGACCAGCAAATCCAAGGCAAGGAACAAAAAGGTACACATGGAGATACAGTCAGCAACTTCCTTGCAAGCCCTGCTCAAGCCTCATGAGACTTGTGACCTGCTGGTACCGAGCAAGGCATCTCCTATCTCTCTTCCCACCCCCCTCCTACTTTTATATGAATTCCATTGATTCCTCTACCACAAAGGGGAAGAGAAAGGGCTCTCTGTGTACCAGGCACACAGCTATTTTTTTCCCCCCACTTTGAGACTTTATTCAGAAATCCCATGCAATTAAAATGTCTTTATTTGCCATTATTTTTTTTTTTAATGCCATCCCAAATAGCAAGATTTTCATTCACTCTTTAGTTACCAGGAGGAAAGAAACAGCAAAGCAGTGCACTTGACGGAGATCAAATGGGGAAGGGGTCACTTTGAATGAACCAGAAGCAGAAGAGCTGTGGTTGTGACCGCTTTAAAAGCAGTTTCAGCTGTTCATGGCTTTCTTCATGTAACAGGATCAAATCCTGCCCATCATATTCACAGGTTCAGCCTCACAGCTTCACAATGGCACCTAAGGCAAGTGAGATTTTGGCTTAAAAATGTGTGTAAAACGGCAGCTTACTGATCTTCATGGAGTTTGACATTATATATACACTTAGCTATTTTACAACATATGTTCCTGTTGCAACTGGGAAAGAAAACATGGGAAAAAGGTCATTAAAATCAAGTAATAGTGTTTATGTGCTACTGTTTCATCCTTAGCAGGGAAGGAGCAGCCATGCAATTGAATTAGGGCCCAAATGAGAATGAAGGAATGGGCCTCCTTTCGTCTGCATTTGTGCTGTTCCTCTCTGATGACAGAATGGACACTGGGATCTGTCTCAGGATCCTGGGGTTTCAACCACATACCTGCTAGGATGGATGAAGGGCAAGAGTTTGGCCAGTCCCAGTCTAGTACAACAGGCAGGGATGTAGCTTTTGCCATGGATCTCAATGGCAGTATCCTCACGCCAAAAATTACCTTTGGGTTTAAGAGTTTTGCTGAATGAGGACCTCTCTGCTGAAATTATCATTAATAGCGTCCACTGGACTGGAGATGTATTCAGAGGGAATGAAATGGAGGCCACCAAGTGATTCCTCAAAGGGCTCAGATCTGTCGATAGATAAATTAACTCTGGTCACCAGTGAGGATGGTACAGCTGGGCTTGACGTGATGTTTCCAGAGGCTCCAGACCTGGTGAGACATTTCCTCTGTGCTCTGCCTGGTACTCCTCTGTGCATTTATTAAGATTTAGAAGAAGGATAGGGATTCCCTGAAGGTTTTAGACATTACTGTCAAAAATTGACATTTAATTCCCACCTGGCAGAAAATGAAGCCAATGTTGCTATTCAGATTTGGGCTAAGTATCTAGGAAGATGTAATTGAAAATTGGATCCAGTATAAATGTGATGCATTGTCTCTGTGGGAAAGAGGAGAAAAAACATTCTGGCTCATGTCTCATCACAGAGGGGACATAGAAATTGGGGTGTTTGTTTCAAATCCTCCCTCTCTGCACCTGATTTAGGAAAGAAAAGCTGTGGCGGAATCTTAGCAGCAAAAACAGTGTTTGCAGATAAGGAGAGAGGACTTAAGAAAACTAAAAATGAATCAATGCCATTCAAAGCAGCCATGGGGAATAAGAAATGAGTTTTACATATAATGAATAAAAAAGAAAATCCATTAGTAAATGATTAGAAGGATAAAAGGCAGTAGAGAAGAAAGAAGGAAGAGTCAGTAAAACTAGCTGTGGTAAAAAAAAAAGTGATAAAATATTAGGGGAGGGCATGGACATTTATCACGATCAAGGCCAGATCCAAAAACCTCATGCTCCTTCAGTTTAGCAGCCTAAGTTTTAAGTTCCTCTTCCCCAAAGTGGGATCCAAAGCTGAGAACTGGGTGTCTGAGGAGAAGCTGGTGTCATGTAGGGGTGAGTCTGAAAACAGCTTGCCAAGTGAGCCTGGGGAGCCAGGAGCTGAGCTGTCCAAGTGAGGGCAGTTTGGGGCATAATCCAGGGGCTGTAAACCAAATAGGCCAATTACAGAAATTCCAGGTCAAAAAGAGAGGTGTCCTGGACCTACAAAAGTCTAAGGATTGGGCCGCTATGGAGAAAGGGGGTTTCTGGCTCTTTTTTAGGATTTTTTTTTTAGAGTCTTTAAACTTGCCTGTGTCCTAGTTTAGGCATCACATCTTTCTTCAAGTCTTAATCTGGATATGCATCACAAGGTACTGAGGAAAGTACTGATAAATTTGCTGGCAATCATTTTATTTTTAAAACACCGGAAAAGCTTTTAAAAAGGAATGCAATTGATTGGTCCCCAAGATAACTCTTCACAGACAGAAAGGGGCAGAGGTAGAAGTTGTATTTTGAGAAATGCTTCTTGACATTGAGATAACTTTGCCTGCCTGTGAGGGAAGTGAGGAAAGGCACAAAATGGGGATGTCTTGAGAAGATACAGCACAGCGATGTGCGTGTAGGAGGCTGGAGCACATGGTGCTGTGCCGTCCATGGAGCTCCTCTGGGCATCTACAGGAGCAGCTCTGAGGGCTTCAGAGGGAGCCCAACCTCTCTATCCCCTCAATGAGCAAAGAAAACCACCACTCTTTGAGAAGGAAAACAGCAAAGATCTTCCTGATGTGTAAGCAAGCTCCCAAACAGGGAGCAGAACTGGTGGGAAGCGCTGGAGAGAAGCGGCAGGTGACGGCTGCTTTCACTGATGGATTAGATCCTGTCTGCCTCTGCGGTGTGCCAGCGCTGTTACCGTATGGGCCCTCGATGTCCTCCTGTGTGACCATCGTGGTGGGCAAGGGGACAGACTGCTGAAGCACCCCCCACAGCTCAGCAATGACAGACGCCATCATATGTGGCTCTGCAATGTCTGATGTGAAAAGCATGCAAGAGTAGAAGGGAGAGACAAGGGAAAGAGAAATGGTCAGAGACAGCTGTTCTCCAGATCTACTTCTTCAAGGTCTTCAAGGCCCAGATTCTGCTCTCATGTACAGGAGTGTGAATGCAAACCATTGACATCAACTTGGTCCTGGAGCAAATAGGGAGGTGCTGGGGGACTATGGGCTGGGAGGCTCCTCCAGGGGACAGGGTGCTCCCTGACTGTGGAAAACAGACTCAGGGTCGAATCTCCAAGGTGGTGGCATTGGGGAGGAAGGTGAGGAGCTTGTTCAGCCCTGGAAGCAGTTAAAAGTCACAGGACTGAAATGAGAAACCGGAGGGAACGGCACAGCCAGCATGGGCACTGTGGGCAGAGGGAGATTTCTTTGAAAGCATTTATTCCCCCCAAATGTTTCTCCCAGGAGACTGGAGTTTTCTCTGTTTTATTAATCTGTGTTCTAATAAAACCGAGCCCTGGTTTGGCACAGCTACTGACAGGAAAGGGCGAGCAGTTCTGCATTGGAGCTCTGCCTAGTTTGGGCTCCTGCTGCATGGACTTTGTACAGAAATCTGGAGCAGAATTTAGCCCAGGGAAAGGCTGGAAGAGAAAAAAGGTGAGAGGACCAGCTAAGAAGCAGGTTTTACTCTTCAGAACCCTCTTGTTTACTTTCCTGTGTCAGGTTAGTCTCCAGCAATCTTCCTTTCACTCTCGCACAACCCTGTTATCAGCAGGATTACTGTACATTTACCCTTTCATAAACGAGAACAGAATTTAGCCTTCTCTCTGCACCTGGTTTTTGTGTGCTTGCTCTCTTTAAGATATATAACCCTGGGGAAATCAAATTGAATCCAAACCAGCTTCCTTCCTGCTTACCTCTCTCCTCCAGGAGAGAGCCCGCACTGCAAGATACCAACACATTTGCTCAATCAGGAAGAAGGTTCTGCTGAATTTCAGGATAAGAAAAATTTGCATCATCATTTCATACAGAGCTTATTCTGTGGGGAGGCAGTTGGCTGCAGAGCTGTGAAAACACCCAGCTGAGCAAGTTCAAGTGAATTTGCTTACTGCTATCCACATGCCATGTAAAAACCTCCACTGCCTCTGCCTCCTGCTGGGGCATGAGGACAAAGTCTGGCTTTTCAAAGGATGACCACTATAAAGGATTGCCTTCAAAGGAGAAGTCCAGTGAATAATTTCTGTGGAGTTTTACTAAAAGAAAAAACAGCCAGCTGACCCTGTGATGACATCTCAGACCAAACTCCACATGCTGGCATGGCAGCAAACCCCTCTGCAGGGCATGGTCTCGCTGAGCAGATGACCTCAGTGCCAGGGCCCGTCCAGCCAGGACCCAGTGGGGAGGACACATGGTGCAGAGCCCCACAAAGGGGCTCCATCCTTCAGGAGCCCCCAGACGCTGGGTCTAACAAGGAGTCCTGTTGTGGCTGCAGTCTTAGAGCATTTTATTTGCATGTGGATTGAAGCAGGTCCCAGCTCCCACCCCTGCACAGTGCAGATGGGAAGTAGAGAACTGGCAGTGAGGACCATTTACTCACACCCTCCTGCCCAGCTCCAGGTGGAAAGAAGCGCTGTTAGCAGTGATAAAGGCTTTTTGGCAGTTGTCACAGCTGGAGGCAGCCTCTCTGCCCATGGCTGCAGGCTAAGTAGCAAAGGGGCAGGGGCACAGGCTGGCTGTGACCAAACTGTGCAGCACTTGGCTCTCAGTCTCCTTCAGCCCCTGTGGCTCCAAAACATGAATATCACATTTTTGTGGGTTCATTTTCCCGTATCTCTAATACTGCAAGTGGAATAATGGAGCGGTGATTCTACAGCATCAGACTGGGGATCAGGGTTTCCTGCCCTGTGACATGCCCAAGGACAACACATGGGCGCCCTTGGGGATGCAAGGGCTGGTGGGCTAGCGTTGGAGGACTGTGTGCAACCCAGGCTTGGGGCAGGCTTTGCCATGGGGGCTTTTGGGATAAGTCCTGGAATAAATGAGCCCTGATCTGTACCCAGGGGCAGTTTTGGAGACAGGTAGTGGGAGCAACCCAAAATTTAGCCAGGCGGTAAGTTAACAAGCGATGTGAGCTATCAGCACTGGAGTCAACTCCTTTTTCAAGTTGTAGGGTAGGTATTTCTAATGTGTTGTGTGATGTCTTCTGCAGCAGGCAGAATGGTGCCTTTCTCTGGTAGAAAGCAAAGCAAAGCAAACAGGAGTTCCTCTTTCACTGAATGAGGTTAACATCACAACACTGATAAAGTGACACATGTTTTCACATGCAGAAGCATAGGCTGAATAAGAGCCCAAATCAGGTCAGTCTTCTAACTGATGGTGACCATTCTTGTATGGTTTTCAATAGACAGAATTCAAAAGGGCTGAGAAACCACAAGGACAAGATCACCTCTTTTTTTAGGTTGATGAAACTTATTTGAATATTAAAAAAAGAAAGGAAAGCTGATAGAGGAGAGAGTACAGATTTTGTATGTCCTTATTGTAATCCAAGTAGTTCTCCTATGCATGTCTCATAGGGGAAGATGGCTTAAGAAACCCCAGGAAAAACAATGCATAAGCTCCAAAGAGATATCAGCTGTGTATATATTTCCTGCAGTGTTATCTGAGGATTTTAGCAGTAAAGCCTCCTCCCTGTGGACTCCAAATATATGACAAGACCCTTCCTGAGTGCACAGCTGACCTGTGGAGGCTGCTGTCACAGATCAGCTACTTTGCTGCCTGCAGTAGCTCAGAGGTGCTGCATCAGCACGTTCAGAGTTGACTTGCCAGTCTGTGAAATGCCACCTCTGCCCCCAGAAGTCACCCTTTTGGTATCTGCAGATTTAAAATGCTTCTGGGAGAGAGTCAGTACCCTGCATGGGGCCTGATGGAAATTCACACTCGACAAGACATGCCAGTGAGCCAAAAGCAGAGGTGGGGAGCAACACTGTGGCAGCATATTTTCTTCCCAGATGACTACATGAACTGACAATTTAAATACCTTTACTGTTGACAGGGAATATAAAGTATGTTAAAAACTGATTTTAATTCAGATGCCCCCCCAAAAGCTTATCTAACTGACTATCACAGTCTCCTACAGTGCCAAATAAATGATGCCAAGTAAATGACATTGGATGAGGTCCTCATATGAGCATGTTGCCAACTGCAATTTCTGCTACTGATCTGGCTGAGATGACAGGGAACCAAATAGAAGACAAAAACACGAAGATGTTCACGAAGTTGCAGAGCTGACTTCCCATAAGATGCTTGCTTTTCAGAAAGAGGGATTTGGTTGAGTAGATGAGAGAGGTGAGATCAAATAGGAACTTCCAGAGTGAATAATGTGGAAGAATGTTATTTACAGGGCAGCTCTGCATAGGCCAGTTCATCACCTGTGGTTTTGCCTCTCCTGTGGCCTGAACTGACCACATGGATCCAAGTTGAAAGCCACATTGCCAAACTGGCTTAGTACTGAGCCACAGCTTTTATATCCTGCCTGTCATCCCACGGATACCCTCCCTTCAGCCTGGGCATAAGATCAGAAAACCAACTGGACCTAAGTGAGTAACATTTGACTGGCCTCTGGGGCTGCTGGGCCTGCGCAGCAGGAACAGCACGTGTGCAACATGTCCCATTGGAGCTGTCGGGTGTGCCTCCCTGTGCTCACTGCAATTCCGCAGCAAGCTTTTGTCCTATCCTCTCACCTCAGCTTGTGATGTACCCCTGAGCTGGGCAGGGAAGCAAGGTTTTACGTATTTGTACATGTTGCACCTATTTTCTCATGCACCCACTTTGGTGCACCAAATTTCACTGAAGCTAACCAAACCCCCCTACCCAGCCAGGCCCAGTCTTCCTCCCTGGCATTCGATGCTTCTTCACCAGAGTGTCCCACGCATTAATAGTTGTGGGAAAGCTCAGATGTAGTTCACAGGTGCCCCTGTATTTCAGGCATTTCTCCTGACAATCTTGGCCGCCTCTTTCCTAAGCAGACTTCTGTATTTGTGCCATCCCAATGCTGGCACTGCAGCACCAAAGAGCAGCAGTGCAGGTGGAGGTCCAAGCTCTGGAGGGCCTGGTCCATCTCCCTTGCCAGCCTTGCTCCACTAGAGCTCACAGCAGAGCCTTGGTGTGTTTTGATAGCAGCAGCAAGGGGTTCTTGCACTACTGGTCAGCACTGCATGGAAGAATGGCCCTGCTCCACCATGACAGGCGAAGGAGAAAGGGTGGGTGGGGTGCTTCCTTCTCCCTCTGCTAGCAGGGCAAAACAAAACCTTTATTCTTTAGGAGCTGATCTGCTCTTGCAGCTTACTCCCCATTTCAGGTCATAATCCCTTTTGGTGACATCACAGGTACTGCTGCGGCCGCCTAAGTGATATCACAATGAAAAGCTTTAGACTGTAAATGGGGAATAAGTCACAAGAACAGATGACCTCAAAAGGAGCCAATATCCTGTTATTACATAAATGTCCCTAATACTTATATAAATGCGCCAGTAACAAAAAATAAGGAAGAAAAAAGGCCCAATGGTCTATGAGAGTATGTGAAGATGTGTGAAAATTTGACATTTTTCTTACAGACCTGTAGATCCTTTATTAGTCTGTCTTGCCTCTAAAAATCTTTCTACTACTATCTCCATTTAAATAGCTGCCCAGCTTTTTAAATCAACCTCAGGATCCTTCCTCATTTAAAAATAGTAGTACATTTAAAATTAAAAGTACAAAAGTTCTCCATATTTTGACACGTCTAATAACCACTTACATGCTTAGGGATAGCTAAGCACCTCAACAAAAGATAATCTACATTTTAGTGTCAGGAATGAGTTAAATAATTTGAACATGTAAGAGCAAGGAAATGTCTTTTCTGTGAAGCCCCCATGGCTCCATGGGGAGTGCCATGGACTGGGTGTAAATATGAAGCTATCTAATTATTAGCTGTTGTATTTTTATGGTAAATAGGAACTAATAAAATGGAAAAGTAGGTACAACTGTATCCCAGAAAACGCTTTAGTGCAGCTATAAAAATTATACTTCATATGCTGAACTAAATTCTTAGAAGTTGGAAATAATGTTCAGAATCTCTAAGGTCTTTTTTTCTTGTAGGTGTCTTGTCTCCATTGTGCTGCTGGTTTATTATTTTCCCTGGCCAAATATTTGTTACATTTCCTTCTGGAAAATTTTTAATGGATTTTCTTGCTTTGATAAAATGCATGTTTAAATGCCTCTAGGGATAAATAATTTCACATCAACACTTTCAAGCACGAAGTCTGGATCTTCAGTAGCTTTTTATATTATGCAAGTAGACGTTTAAGGTATTTAATACTTTCTAACCTCTAGTGCCCTTTATACACAGAGACAGGCAGTCAGCAGGGATTAATCTGATCCTAATTAACCACAAACTCTTCTGATATTTGGTCACTGCACAGTAGCGTGCTGCCAGGTACACAGAGGTAAACTGATCTGGATTATCTGCTGGTGCATGTGCTTCATGGAGGGAGGTCTAGTGCTCCGTGTTGTGGGTGAGTTACAGGCAGATATGACTTTGTTTGGTGAGTGGGGAGACCACTGTATGAAGCTTGACTTGTAAGGAAAGGGGAAAGCACTAACTACAAAGCCTTTTCCCAGCGGCTTTCTATTGAAGTTTCCTTTTTACAGATAGTATTTGTCAGTGCTGCATTGCAACAGGGCAGAAAGTGAAAAGTATGAAAAGCCAAAGAAAAGAACGGTTTCTTCTTCTTTTTCAGCAGTAAAGCAGCATGACTCTGTGGATGAAGTCCTCTGTCTTTTTCTTTCTTGTGTACAAGCATCATGTCTGATGGAGCCTCGGGAACGTGCGAGCGACCGTATGTGTCTATTACTTGCATGCTGCCCACTGTGGCTCTCATCCTCCCTGACCGGGCAGCTGAGCTCTGCCCTCCTCACGTGACACTGAAAGCAGAGTGCTGAAGGTCTTTCACAGCCTCATGGTAGCCCATAAAGCAAAGAACATGCAGCAAAGTGAGCAAGGTGGATATGAGAAGAGTCTTACACTGGGGGTGGGGAGAAGCAGCTGAGAGCCTTGCACTGCTGTGGCACTGCAAGCAGCAAGAGTACCTGAGAGGAGAGGGATGTGTCTGCTCAAGGCATGAAGGAGACCTGTGTGAAGCACAGAGACCACAGCAAAGCTCACAGGCTGCTGCAGTGCAGGTGTCCGGGTACATCCCAGAAGCCCAAAACAGCTTCCCTGAGGCCAGACTCCTGCTCTCCCCTCCCTCCTGATGCAGACTTAATGGTAGCCCATGGTGTCCTGCACCAACAAGGGCAAAGCCCTTGGCTTACTGTCTCCATAGAGAAACTGTGATTTCTATCTAGTTGTCCAGGTGATGGACTCAGCCTGTCCACTGTGAGTGACAGCTGAGCAGACCTGAATAATAGTCCTGTTGAAGAAAAATCAAGGTTATTTTACAGCCGTAAGGATAAGAGCAGGGGGGAAGCAGGAGATCCAAAGATGGATCAATAAATAGGTTCACAATGGCATTGAGATCCTCCTCCTTCAAGTGGAAATATCCCTCTGATAATTGAAATTAGTCAAAGTCAGTGCAGAAGAGAGCATTTGATTTACAGCAGGGTGGATGGGTTGCACCGGCTCCTGCTGGTGTCCAATTTAATTTGGCCTGGCTGATGTAGCTGAGAAATGAACCACCACACTCTTTGTGAGCATGTTCCCCCCAGTTATACACCATTGTTTTCCAGCTGACAGTTTTCTACAAAAATTTATGCATTTATAGCAGTTCTGTTTTCTTTTTCCAGCAAGGCAACTGCCCTAGCACACACCCTTCACAGGCCTGAGCAGGTCTCCACCAACACAAACCTGGACCTGGCATTCAGTTCCTGAACAAGGAGATGCAGCAGCTGAGGGCAGAGTATCCTTTCTCTCCCGATGGAGTATCTGAGGGTACCATCAGTCTCGTGGAAAGAAGGCTCCTGTGTCTCTGCTGTGCTTGAGAGACAGCTAGCTAAGAATAAGCCAGGGGTTTTTCTTACTAGGAGGCAAAGCAGATTTCTTTACTCTTCAGGGAAGAGTAAATCATCCACCTGATTCCCCTGCCCGTGGCTAGCTCGATGCCACAGGTTTCCCCTCCCCTGCAATGGCCTGGCACTGTTGGCTGGCTGTTCCCCAGTCCCCTCCCTCCTACCCCCATCACAGCCTGGGGCCTTAGGCTGCCATCCAGGGCTCTGGCACATGGGTCTTACCCGTGGCAGCTGCATTTCTCTCCTCCCAGGTATGAAAGAGCATGCAAGGATAAAGGTGCAATGCAGTGTTAGAGCTGAAGATGATTCATGGATTTCATTTCCACAGGAACAAGCAGTAATTTGCAGTTGCACCCTCCTACCCACTGGTGTCAGAAGATGATGGTGCTCAGCTCTGCCACGGTTGGTCTACTATTTGCTAAGGCAACAAAGAAAACTGGGCACACAAGGTGGCAAGAAACACTTGCTACAGAGCCAAAATAACCCCTAGCCAGTGTTAATTCTGGATGTCTGCAGTGCTGGCTCTTGAGCTTCATGACAGTGGCAATGGCCAGACCAGCACTTGAATAGGGAGCCAATATGTTAATATGAAATTTTTCTCAGAAGGGTGGGTCCTGAACAAAAAAAGAATCCTGTTGCCCTGCTCCCTGGAGGCTCTTCACAGGCCCTCAGCCCTGCCGGACCATTACCTCTGTCATGTTGCCTCATTTGTGATGGTTGCTCAAGACTTCTGCATCATATCAAGGCAGGCTGATAGGATTATCCTTATGGCTCAGGGAAAGAACTTTAAAATCAACATTTTTTTTCTATATTTTTGCAGATGTTCCTACAGATGGAAAAAGGGAGGAAGCAGCAGAACAAAGGTCAGGGGAGAAGAATGTCCCAGAAATGGGATCCTGAAAAATAATTTGCTGATCCTGAAGTGGGTAACGTTAGGCAAATTTGCCAAGGAGCTAGGTGGTAGTTCTTCAGATACTGTGGAGACCAGGGCACCTCCAATCCTCTGAGCACAGCATGATTCACTGCCTGGGGTTTACCTTTGTTCAGATGGCCCCAAACAGGAGAGGCAAAAACCAGCTCAAGCTATAGAAGTAGGCAAGCAGGTACTTGAATGAACAAGTGCTGGTTTCCATCATTAAATTTGTTTGCTTGCTATGCCCTTTCTTTCCACACCTCCCCACCCTTAACTCTGAAGCATTGCCTTGAGCCATAGCAGTTTTTGGAGATCAAGAGAGTAAAAATAATATCCACAGAAGCAGTGATTTTGGGAAGCTGCCCTCTCTCGTATCAGTATGCAGCCTGCTTCATATCCAGCCATGAGCTCTTTCTGACACAGCTGGAGTCTGGCAGGAGAAGAGAGCTAGCTGGCTCTAAGCTGAGCTTTCAGGGCTCAAATGTGGGCTCAGCTCTTAGAGAAAACATGCACTGCCTCCTCTTCCTTTAAAGTGAGGTCTGCTGGAATATGGATCTAACAAAATAACATTGTTTTGTTTAGGTTTCTCTCTAGTAAGCAGCTCTACATGAGACCTAGGTTTGGTAACACAATGTTACTCTCATTTTTTCTCTGGGGAGACTGAAGCATCACATGGCGGAAGATCTTGTGTGAACCCATGGAGGAGGCATGTGCCATTAACTACAAGGATGGCTGCTGGTGTTTCATCTGGAGTTCTCTGTGCACTTTGTTCTGAGATGCCTTTGGAGCTGGGACCCTCAGTACTGTTATATTCCCAGCCCCTGAGTTTGCACGTTAGAAAATGTAAACATGGCAAATCTGTATTGCGGAAGAAGACAAAATTAAACTAGACTATCTTGTTTTATCAGAAACATTACTAGTAATAGAAAAGAAAAAGTGTTAAAAAGCTAATTGCTCTTTCTGAAGGTCACTTCTTCAAGGACACAACAATGCGCTGATTCTGCTTGAGAGGTGGCATAGCACATACGCTCACTGTGTGACTGTTGTAATTAAATATAAAACATTTATTTCTCAATGGATTATTTTCTCCTCGCTTAATGTGTCTCTCTTGCTGCTTTGTCTCATAACAACTCTATTAATTAAGAAAAAGTGTCAAAGGACCAGCTGATGAATGAATGAATCATGAAATTACAAAATTGCTGTTTTTCAATGTTTTCTTTCTTTTAGAGAGAACAGCTACATCTGTCTGTAAGTGCTTGTGTCAAATACGGGGACTTTTAACATTGCAGTTCCTTGGAAAACAAGACTCCTTTTACTTCAGTGTTTCAAGAAGAGAAAAAGTATTCATAGTTTGTTTAGGGGAAAAAAGAGCTAGCAGTTGTCACAGTGTCAAAATTAATTATTTTGGATTGATCCATTTGTCTTGATCTTTATGACCCTCAAGAATTCCAAATACTTATCAGTCAACCATTTAAATTCCTCAGCTGAACCCCATACCTCATTAAATAAAGAAATAAGGAGGGTCTTGGTATGCTTTCTTTAGGCCTGTCACTCCTCAGTCTGAAAATACAGCTCATGGCATCAGAGGAGCCTTATGTTCCTCTACACGTTTCATCACATGCTCATCAATGATACTTTCTTGCTGGTCCCTCTTAGGACTAACTTCAAATACCACCTTCAGTAGTGGAAGAAGACCATGGGACATTAAATTTACTGAAGACTGTGCTAATGTCACCAAGCAAGAAAAGATTGTTGGGTGTTGTGATGGTCTAGTGAAAGGCAAGGGGAAAGAGAGAAAGGGTGTACTTAGAAGACACATCTGGAAAAAATTAAGATACATGTGAACCTTTTTGTGTGTGTACTGGCTTCTTAAAGGTATTGGCATCTAATGGGAATATTGCAGAATGGAGAGAGTGACCCAAAATATCAGACTATAGGACTGTGTATGTCCCAGGTTCTGTGCTTTCTTCATTCTGGGTGCAAAGCAAACCAGAGGTAGGCAATTCTGTAGCATGTGCCTTGCTGAGATACAAGCTACACTGGAGAAAAGCAGAAAACGCCTTCGGGCATTACGTGTGAGGGGGAAATGGCTTGAAGGCCAAAAAAAGTGAAGATATTGCCCCAGAAACCTTGTTTACCGGTGCTCAGTGTGGAACAACCTGTCTGTTGTTCCAGCTGCTCTCTCAGTGCTTGGTGTGGCCCACATGGTCTCCTCAACACTGACCCTGTGCAATGGCAGAACAAGGCTGGAACCCCTCTTACCTCCCTTAGCTGCTTCCAAGTTAGGTTTCCTGTGATGCCTCAGTGATGGGCCACCATAGCTGGGCTATGAGGGATACACATGCACATCCTCCCCTGTGATCTGCTGTGCAGTGGTAAAGCCTGGATCTCCCAGGAGCTACTCCTTCCCTGCCTCCCACCACCTTCCCCAGACAGCTGAGGCAGGCTGCTCTGAAGTCCTCCTGCTGAAACTTTCCACTTTGTGTAAGACCAATGAAGTCTGTAGGGAGGCAGGATATCTGTTGGTGGATGTAGCCAAGAGAAGCTGCTGGGCATACAACCTTCCACCATTTTCAGACTGCTGCGGCTGTAGTAATGAATCAACCATGTAAGAAATGTTTAACTTCTTCTTAGAGGTCTGGATCCTGGAGCTGCCATTCGAGGGCCTGGTTGTACATCACATCACAGAGGGGACTTCTGCTTTCTCTGTGGCTCAGGGAATATCTGATATTGATGGAGAAAGAGAAGCCACTGCCACCTGCCACTCCTTCCCAGGAGGATGCAAAATGTGCCAGGAAGAGGCTCAAATAACAGCTTTTCCATTGAGGCGATTAAGTGATCGTCAGTTTGAAGGGAGAAGAGATGATCGTTACTAAATTTCACACACCTTTGCTGAGCTAACAAACACACATTTTACAGAGCTTCCAAAATCCCACAAGTGCTCCCTTGAGAGATCAGCTAGGATCTTTCCATTGATTCTGGGCTCCCCTATGTCAGTCACCTTTGCATTTCTTTGGGCTGAGACACCAGTGCTTTGGTGAGCTGCAGTAATGTGCACTACAGGATGCACAGGTAACATCATCTTCCTCTTTCCAAACCACAGTAACTTCACAGCCAAAGTTCTGCTGATGTATCAGATCCAATGTCCAAACTATGCCAATAGATACATTTCACATAGAGCATACATTTAATTCCATCATACATCTCTACTGATGCATGAAAGCCAGCTTTTGCTGATCTGTGTTTTCTCAAGACTGATCATTTCTTCCCTGAGTGTTCAGCTTACTTTTGTTCCTGCTTCTTTAGGGTGGCACAGCTGGTTTGTTTTCCACTCTCAGTTTTTCACCTTTCTGCCCACTTTTCCCATTCTCTCATGGTGATGAGCATTACAAACCAGTATCCAGATCTGGGCTGCTGCCAAAGGGGAAGCTTAATTCAAAGGCAAATCAGAGCCATTTATAAATCAAACCTGAATAGATTTTTGCTGCAATTTGTGTCTCACGGTATTGTGCACTGTGATAACTTGAAGGGGAAAGGCAGCAAACACTCATGGTGTAAAGAGGCTCAGAGTGGCACTTAGTCCCCCAGACAGAGTCCAGACTTCTCAAGATTTTCTCCTCCTAGCAGGTAAGACCTCACACAGAGTGGTGGTCCTTGTCCAGATCTGATGAGTTGCCCCTGCCAATAGTCCCCATTTCCCCAAGGCGGCAGAGCAGCAATTAACACCTTTCCTGTTGTGTGGGTGACTTCACATCACGCACCTTCATCTGCCAGGCCCTGTGGCCCATGGACATGTCCCCACCATATGCACGTATAGCATGTATGGAGCTCTGCTACACCAAAGTTACAAAATTTGCAAATTTGCTTTCTTGTCCTCCTACTTGCCTCTCGGGGCGATGCCAGCACCTCCCAAACTCTGGGATTAAGAAGTGGTCGTGTTCACTCTCTTGGTCAACATCACGGGACAAGTCTAGCCCTGTCACATTAGTTACTGAACTCAGTAGAAAGAGCCTGATGTCTTTCAGCAGGACCTGCTCTCTTGTACCTGTACATTTGGCCCTGTGCAATATCCAGATTGTGGCATCTGTGGCATCTTCAGTGAAGCTTCCTGGGAAAACAATGATTATTTTCATGGAAAAGTTGTTGCTCAATCCCTGTGACTGCAGTTCCCTAGAGTCTAGGTCTAAGAACCAGCAATAAAAAATAGTACTGACTGTTATTCCTATCACCTTTGTGAGAATTCTCTTATGTAACTTAATTTGATTTAATTTAATTTAATTTCATTTATATACTTTTTCTATATAGCATTCTTTTCATGTACCCAGAATCTTAACTCCTGTATCACAGATTGCAGTCCCCTGTCTGTACTTCTCATCCATCCTTATCTCAAGTCCTCTTTTTTTCATGCCAGTCTTTACAGGATTGCATATAATTTTCAGAAGATTTCACACTTCTGAAAGTCCATATGGTTGTCAAATTCTTTTCTGATGCCACTTGTTTATGCTTCAAAATAATCAACATGGATTCACACATCCTTTTTTTTTTCCCCTTTTCCCCCCCCAGTCTCTTTTGTACACAACTCCAGTAAGATTAATTCACTTCTCCAAATGATGCTGCCAAACTTGACACATCAGCAGAGAAGGCCTGGGGCAAAAATCTGTTCCATCTTGCTATGCTATTCATTCGTGTCAGGCTGCAAGCTAGCTGTCACTCCAGAGAGCTGCCAGGTTTTCTTGGACCATCTACCAAAAACTGCAGCTTCAGAAAAGGCATCTGCTGGTGACCTGGTATGTCTTACAGACAACAAGCCTCCATACCCAGAGAAGAGCAAGGCACGCCTGCACCTGCATCCTCGTGGATGTCACTGGAGGATTCCCAGTGATGTGGAAAGCAGAGTTTTGCACCCTGCAGCATGCTAGAGATAAGGTAAGTACCAAATCCCATTGATTCAATAAGGAGGCACTAAGGAGAGGAGCGGGCAGGAGGAAAGGAGCCTGGGGCCTGTCCTGCTCTGTTCTGGACACAGAGCCACAGGCAGAGCCCCAGACTTGGGTCCAGTCTGAAGAGATGAGACAGGGGACGTGGCAGGGAGGTGGGGGACGGGAACAGCGGGAGCACTTCCAGGCTCGTGTTGGCCAAGGAGGGGCTAGTGCTGTACTGAGCATGATTTTTATGGGCCTGGGTTTTGTGAAGGAGAGGGATGAGCTGGATGGGAAGACAAAGGAAAGAAAAGGGAAGATTAAGGGGAGGAAGGGAAGGGCGGAGGAGGGTCTGTGGGGACAGGCAGCACGAACCCAAGGGAACTCATCTGCAAAGGAAGGGGTTGAAACAGTGAACCAGCCCGTCAGCTAAGAGCAAAGGTTGTCCTGGAAACCTGGAAAACACTCTCTTCACTTGGGCCCTGTTGGCAACCTGACAGCTTCATTGTCCTTAGTCCCTGGGGCTGATGGGTCCCCTCCACCATCCCCATATCTCACCCCGATGCCTTGAAGAGCAGGGTCTTGCATGGCCCCGTGTGCCTGGAGCTGGTGCACTATCTAGGGCTAGGAAAAGGGAGGAAGGTCACAGCTGGATCCTACCTTTCTGCTCTTCTCCTGCCTTTTGGCTTGTCCCAGCACTCACCTGCCCTCATGTCCAGCTCTTGCCTCCCCATTGCACACCCAGGCGGGCAGCAGCAGCAGCCCCAGCAGCAGCTGTGCCTGTTGCTGCCACAGGCAGCCCTGAAACTCCTTTCTTCAAAATTTCTGCACAGTCTTTACAACTGTGGCAGGGTGGGAGTGAGCATCCTCACCCCTCCTGTGGGAAAACCACACAGCGGCCAGCTCTTGAAAGAAAGCAAGGCAGCCAAGTGCTGGGAGAGAAGCTCAAGGGGAGAGGATGCATTTCTGTGGCTTTACGTGGCAGAACAAGGGAACAACTGGCAACTAGTCAAAATCCATGAGCAGAGAGTTAATTAAAGCTTTGCTTTCTTGTGACCAAAAAAAACCCCCAAAGTAGAAAAAAAGTGGGGCTCATAGCTGTGTCATGGCAAACCATGTAAAATACCACCTGCTCCTAATCACAATCCAGTTCGAAAAAAATCAGTCCATGTAAAAGCACATGTGAACTGCAAAAAGATGGCTGTTAATTCACCGAAGTAGGAGGAATTATAAAAATAGTATTAGGTATTTCATTCTTAAACTGTATCATTTTCAGGAGGCCCTGTCACTGAGTGCATTACACCTAAGGAGCAGGAGTGCTCTGGTGGCACTGCTAACCTAACAAGAAGTATTGTCTTGGCAGGAGTTGGGTCATACTTAGCAGATTATCTCCGTACCAGGAGGGCTAAAATTTCCATCAAAGTAAATAGGGGAATTTGTGACAGCCAGCCGGCTTACTGCATCGTGCTCAAGGGCTTGTTTGCAGCAGATGCTCGGCTCCATCCCGAGCACAGCCCTGAGCGGTCACCCTGTGGGCTGCGGCTGCTTCCACTGTATGAAGTCCGATGCAGCAAAATGACACAGCACAGCCATTTGGGTCGTCAAGCCATTGGGTTATTCTGCTGCCAGCTTTGTGATGGAAGGAAGGGTGATAAAGCACAGCGGCGGGGTGGAAGCCCAGCACAGGCACTGTCAGCAACTAATAGTGAAACATAGGACACAGAGGGTGTTAGGCAGGCGGGTCTTGATGGCGGAGATGGCTGGGGAAAGGCTTGCTTTCCACTGTGCTGTGAAGTGGACGTCACTGCGTTCACCCCGTGCTCTTCGGGGACGCTTGCTGCAAAGCGCCCGGCAGACTCTGGGGATGGGGGCATGTCTCAGGCTTGCCTGGCACTGCTGTGGGGTGCGGATGGGACAGTGCCAGGGCCCACAGGGTCCCCACCAGGAGCCCGGGGGTGTCACTTGCCTGGGCTGGCAGCTCCTTGTGCTGACACTTGTGTGCATGAAGACCACGAGATGGCACTAGCAACTTTTGCAGGCTGGTGATTTCCCAGCGAGGTACACAAAAAAATAGCATGCTGCATTGCTGTGATCCCATCACAAAATTCAGGTACTCCGCAGTCACGGAGATATGAACGGGGTATTTCTCTTACTGACTGGTCAGCTTTGGCTAAATCCATCTCCATTGCCATTTCATTACGTACTAATGGTCAGCAGTTTTTATTTATGATGGGCAGATTGGATTAATGGCCTCCACCTACCAAGCTATTTTGCATTTTATGCCTCATATATTCAGGAGAAAAGTGATTAAAAAGGACAATTGATTCTAAAGTGAACCATGCTTAATGCAAAAGGCTGAGTCAAAGCAGAGACAGGGTGCGCCTGTTCAATTGCAAAGCTCTCAGACTCCAGATGCCCTTTCTGTGGCCAAATTGAAGCAGGACTGTCTATCTGTAAATTGCTAAATAAAAGCGGGCTGAATACTGATCTCCAGCTCCAAGGCCAGCCCAGCACTGTTTGACTTGTGTCCACACCCTTCAGAGCTTTCCCATCAGTCACAGACATACCACACAGCAGCTGGCCTGGCTTCCCTCCTGGACTGCTGTGGGATCCTCATGGCTCTAGGACACGATTATCCCATTTTGCAGGGGAGACTGGTATCTGAAATAAAATGAGGACTGTGTTACAACCCAGCTGAGAGGTGTTTTTACAGCGTGACTCCGAGGGCCTGAGTTTCATGCCCTGTGGGATGCCCAAGGCCATGTGGGAGGACAGGAAGATGCAAAGTCTGGTGGTACAGTGCTGGAGACAGAGGGGCCCAGGCTTATTGTAGCCTCTTCCATAGTGGGAATAGTCCTTGGGGTGAAGGGCACCAGGTAGTGTCTTGGAGAAAGATGCTTGAAGAGGTCCAAAACACAGCCAACAAGCAACCAAATGATCCAGTGCCTGAACCTTCCCTCTGTCACTCTTCCATTTACTAATGTAGACATTTACCATCACAGCATTTACAACGCCTTGCAGAGCTTTCCACATCGAGCAGTTGGATTCCTCCCCAACATGCACACGTGCAGGACATTTCCTCCCAGTTATCTCACAACCCATTCATTCCTGGGCTCTGGGTGACAGGATCCTTCCCAGGTACTGAAGTATCATTGCCCAGCACTCTGCATTGACTTCCGGAATGGGAAGCACACAGTGAAATTATCTGGGTGAAGGCTGCAGATAAACACGACTATCTTCTCATGTAGGGCATGAATTCAGTGCTGTTCATTGCCATGAACTGCTGTGGAAACCTGAGGAATGAAAAGGGATTCAACAGCAAATTTGAGAAATTGACGGAGGATAAATCCATTGGTAGCACAATGTCACAGTCGGTCACACAGTGATCCAAACACAGTTTTTGGCTCAGAAAGTCTGGGTTCTGTGTAAATTTAGCAATCTACAATATGCTGAGTCCTGGAAGCTGGGAAAGGATGACACAGGGAGGATTGCTCTGTACTCAAATGACACTTAGGCTGAGATGAGAGAGAATTCATTATCTGAACAGAAATAATTTTAAGTTAGTTTGGGGAAGATTCAACCCAGTTTTATGAAGGGAAATCACACCTCATAACTCTATTAGAGGCTTCAGAAGGCATCAACAAATAGGTGTATGGCTAAGAACAGTTATCCAAAGTCCTTCATCAAAGCCTCTTAAAGAAACCATACTGAGATGGTTTAAGAGGTAAGGTTATGTGAATAAAGGACTGATTAAAAGGCAGGAAACAGAAGGTAGAAATAAATAGCCAGTTCTGGCAGTGGAAAGAGGTTGGCAGTGGAGTCATGCAGGGATTTGTACTCAAGCCATTCTGTAAATCCACAGTGCATCTACATCTCCAAAACTATGTGTGGTTACGGACCCCCTGGTTCAAAAAGCACAGAGCAGAATAGAAAAAAAAATACAGAAGGATAACAAGAATGAACAAAAGCATGGAATGGTTTTGTTGGAAATGGAATCCTATGAGGAATAACTAACTAGATTAGGACTTCTCAGCTTGAAATGAGAAAACAGAACAGAAGGAGGTTTTATAGAAATCTATAAAACCATGAGTTGTCTGAAAATGGTGAACAAGAAATACTTATTGACTGTCTCTCCCTAGAGCAGACCTAGGGGCTATCAAATGGAGTTAGCAGGTTTGGCTGATAACCCTTCCTGTACATGTAGTAGTTCCACATATAGCAGTGGAACTTCCTGCCACAGGATGCTGCAGATGATAAATGGAGTCAGAAAGCAATTGGTCAAATTCAAGAGAGGAAAAATATTTTTGAAAGTGTCATGTATAGCACCTCAGACCTTCCTGAGCTACACAATCATTCATATAGCCTTTGGATATGATCTTATGGAGGCAGCTCAGGTGTCCAAGCTAGGCTACTGAAGTGCTTCCTACCTAGGCATGAAACTGCAGGCTTCAAAAAGCTTCTGTACAGGATCACAAGATCTCATCTCTTTGCTGATACCAGCCACTGAAAACATCAATGTGTTCCAATATTCCAATTTCTTCAATAGTTAACATACTCATGGTTTTATTCTGCTTCTAAAGCCCTTTGTGAGATGGGACTCTCTTACCAGGGTAGCCCCATTCTGCTGGGCAGATGGGATGGCCAGTGCCAAAGCTCAGGCTGCTGAACCTGAAAATTACTCCTGAAAGACCTCACCACTTTCAGGATGGGTGGGCTACATCTGACAGTGCTAAAGGAACAGCCAATGTCATTGTGAAACTGCTTTCTATCAGTTTTGAAATGCTGTGGTGATTGGTGAAGTTCCAGATGGCTGGGAGATGGAAAATGTCATAACCCACTTCAAGAAGGGCAAGAAGGATGATCTGGAGAACTACAGGCTGACCAGTCTAACCTCCTGGAAGATTAAGAAGAAATCATCAAAGCCATTTCCACACAAGATGGACAAGAAGGTGATTTGAAAGGCCACCATGTATTTACCAACAGTAAATCATGCTGACTAACCCGATTGCTGCCTTTGATGAGATGACTTCCTTGGTGGACGGAGAAAGAACAGTGAATATAATTTTCCTTGACTTTAGCAAGGTTTCTGTACAGTCTCCCATAGTATCCTTGTAGCCAAATCAAGGAAACATGGACTAGATGGGTAGACTACAGTGTGGGCGAGTAACTGACTGGATTGTCAGGCTCAAAGGGTACTGGACAACAGTTTGAAGTCTAACTGGTAGCCAGTTGCAAGTGGAATTCTTCTGAGGTCAACACTGGGTCCAGTGCTGTTCAACATGCTCATCTGTGTCTTGCATAATGGGATGAAATGCACTCTCAGCAAGTTTGCAGGTGACCCCCAGCTGAGGGGGGGTGACTGATACATTGAAAGGCAGGGCTTCTATTCACAGAGACCTTCACTAGCTGGAGGAAGGTGCCAATGAGAACTTCATGAAGTTCAATAAAGGCAAATGCAAGTCCTGCACCTGGCATGGACTAACCTGGTATGACAGCACAAGCTAGGCTAGGGAGCAGTTCTGCAGAAAGGGATCTTGGGGTCCCAGTGAATAGCAAGTTGAACATGATTAAGCAGAGCACCCTTGCAGTGATAAGGCCAGCAGCATACTGGGCGGTATAAGCAATGGAGTTACCATCGGGTTGACAGAAATTATTCTTCCTGCCTACTGAGGACTCCTCAAACCATATCCAGAGGGCTGTGTACAGCTCTGGGCTCCCCAGAATGAGAGGGAGATTGACAAACTGGAGAGAGGTCAGATGGTGAGGGAGCTAGAGCATATGATGTGCAAGAAGAGGCTGCAGGAGCAACTGCAGTCTTCCAATACCTAAAGGGGAATTAGAGAGAAGACAGAGCCAGAGTTTCTCAGGGGTACCCACTGAAACAACAAGAGGGAAAGATCATAAGTTCAAACGTGGGAAATTCTGACTGCAGATTACAAAGTAATTTTTCACCATGACAGTGGTTAAGCACTGGCACGCATTGCCCAGAGACACTGTGAAATTGCCACATTTGGATATTTTCAAACCTGACCAGACAAAGTCCTGAACAACCTGGTTTAACTTCAAAGCTCTGAGGTTTTGTGCCTGCTTTCAGCAGATACTTTGGACTACACGACCTCCAGAGGCCTCTTCCAACTCCTGATGTTTCTATGACTCTATAACTGCCATATAAATATATATAAAACCCACAATGTTAAACCATAAAACCGTAAAAATAAAGCCAAACCTACACAGCTCTGCATATACAATATACAATGTAATGTTGACATGCAGACATGTCCCATGAGGGGAATAAAGAAATGTATAATAGATAGCACCACACACTGATGGAAATAAGAGGGAAGCACTATTATGAAGACCAACATCCATGAAACAAGATGCAATTTAAGCATGCAAGATACCAATACGTGTCACAGTTCCTAATTTATCATTCAGCTTTACTGGAGTAAATGATTTGCAACAACAAAGTGATAATCAAAATATCTGGTCTGCAGCGGCAAAGCTGAGTCCAACATAAAAATATTTTTGCTGTGTTTATTTTGTAATTATCCCTCTGGCACACACTGCCAAGAGCTGGAGAGCTTGTGTCACTGCAGTCATTTTGAGGCCTAGTTAAAATCGTCGGTGAGTCTGCAATACTTCATAAATGAACACACAGAAGGTTAAGCAGAAATGACTTTTCATCTCTATTTTATTTCACAGAAGCAACACATTCTGGGTTGAGAAGGAGAGAAAATTCAGGTAAAAACTTGCAGTTCTCAAATGACATTGTTCATAATTTAACAAAAACAATAAGTGAAAGCCATGAAACTTGTGCATATTCAACTCTCTGAAGAGATCAGCCCCTTCTTAAATAATGGGAAGATAATTAATGAAGCCTACCTTCACTGAAACACTCTTCGAAATCTGGCTTTCTTTATTATAGACAAAAAGTTTTCTGTACACTATCATCTCTGTTTTATCTGACAGTAGGCCGCTCAGTTATTCCAAAATTTGGTTACAAGCACCATGAATGTAAACAATTAAAACTTTCATTTCTAGTTAAGTATCAGCGAACAGAACAGAAATACTTGGAAACAGAACCAGTAGAGACAGCATAAATTCAGAGTCCGTGGAAGCTCATTTGGCTTTCTTCCCATTCGGATTAATGTGGTAAAATCTGGAGCTGAGATGTTTGCGGAGCTGCCAGTTAATGCTGTACATGAGCCTCACGATTGATGCTTGAGCTATCCTGAGCATGTTTGTAGACCTCCAGTACCAGGGTTTCCTTCCATGTCAGGAGATGGCCCCCAGATGCGCTGAACTCCTCCTTGCAGAGGCACATCCTAGGTGGAAAGAGGTTTCAAAGCCTCCTCTTCGTTAAAGCCCCGGTCAGCTTTTGTCAGGAGTCTGGATGTTGGCATGATTCCAGGATCAGACATACACATCATCTCAAACCAGTTTTTGATTTCATGTTCACATCAAATATTATCTGTTATTAAAATATTGTGAAAAGGCTTTTTTTCTTCCTATTCCAAATAATGAATACTAATTTTTTTAACAGATTTGAACCAAATTTATCATATTATTATTGGTTGTCATATCTGTAAGTGGCCAGTATTGATAAAATGGCTGTCCCATAAATACATAATGCTATTTCATAACTTATTTTTGTACTACCACAAGTATGACAGAAAATAATGAATAATAAGTTTAAACCTGTGGAGTCTGTCCTAGTGCTGCTCATATGGTGAATTGCAAGCTGATGGAAAAAACTGCTGATCTGACTTCACAGTGTTTTAGAAGTATTTTGACAAGGTACAAACAATAACATGGAGCACAACTTTGGATAAATCGGGTCCGCTGTATTCAGAGATTTGATCTAAAGGCCACAAAAGTCAGAAGAAAGACCACGTGGACTCTGAAGGAGTACAGAGCAGGTAAACACATGCACACCATGACAAATCCTTCACTGGTGCTATTTCTGGTCCCAGACATTTCTTAAGAGAACAGTTTACCCAAAACTGCAGTAAGCCTAAACAGTTTGGAGGGCAGGAGGAGGCTGATAATCTCCTGTGCTCTTAGAGCTTGAATAGATTTTCCTATTTATACATTGCATTTAGCACAAAAGACAAGGTCTACCTCTGGTATGTGCTAT
>VZTV01118581.1:18401-50621 GCA_013400875.1 Anhinga rufa | reverse complement strand
TGTGCATTGCTTTTCTTCATTGCTCACATAAATTCTTCATACTAACTTGGCAATATTTAATGACTCCATGGTGCTACTAATCCAAGAGTCAAAGGGCCTTTACAAACAGGTAACAAACTTTCACAGCTTTAGTTAATTTATTCACTCAAAGTTAATTATTTCTCCTCTGCATTACGCTTGCTGTTACCAAGAAGTTAATTTCTGCTTTTTGAGCATCTGATCTGTGATGCGTGGACCAACTGCTTTACTCAGAAAATTCAGTAACCTCTCAGAAGAGGGTAGGTCACAGTGTAGAAACTGCTGTGTTGGTTTTAAATTGGAATGTGTAATTTCAAATCATACCACAATTCTCAGTCATGGTTCCGCGATCCTTCCTGTGGGTAAAATAATGAATTAAAGCCCTATCGTATTGCTACAGCAGCAATTTCTATCAGTATTTTACCCACAGGAGAGATCTTTACATTGTTCATAATGGTTGCAGGCTATTGTATGATTTGCACAATAAATTTCAGTCTGTAACCCTGAGTACAGGTATACTAATGGTTTTTATAGCTATTGTGAGCAGATGTCTTTGTGGTTGCATTGAGTGGGAAAAAATCTGGCTCTGCTGTTTTGAGTTGTGAAAATTTAATTTTCCCTGACTTTATATTTTTTGTTTCATTGGTTTTGTCTTAAATTCAGGTACAGTATGTATAACTGCTTATCTCATGGGATAACAAAAAACTGTGATTATTTCTTCTGTGCATTAGAATTTTAGATGTATCTTAAGCAGTTTGTTGCTTTCTGCCATGCTTTGGTAACACACTGTCATAATAAGAGGCTACTTTAATAAGCCATAAATCATTGAGCTATACTGATCACTATACCGAGTTTGGTTGATGCTCCCATCATGTAAATCCCTTTGTGACACACTGGTATATGATGTGTTCTGCGCTCTAACCTTTTCTTCAATTGACTATTTTAGCATATCTTAGCACTGTCTTTGCCAAGCGGTCCATCAGCCATGATTTCAAATTGCAAAGATCATTTAGCAGTTTAAAAGGCAAGCTGTGCCAGTGGAGGGTTTTAAATATCAAAGGGACTTTTAAAAGAATACTCTCTCAAGTGGATTTGTACTATTTGTAAGAGATTAAAATAACTTACTGTTTCTTTATTGAAAATTTGCCTTCTAAACTAGTTTATCATCTCAGTTTCTGAGGCAACAAAATAAGGAATTTTTGATGTTGAATATTTGTGCAGAAATACTTATCCTTACGGAAGTCAGAAAAACAGTTACAGCTTGCTGGCCCCATTTAGTCACTCAAGGACCAACCAGTTGACTCGGTGCTAAATCTCATGGCTTTATTTCATTGCTCTGTTCCTTGGCTTTGTTCTGAGGTGACTTCACTAAAACCGGAGACTTACAGTGGTGTGAACATAAAGGAGTGCCGTGATGAAACACCTTTAACTATCTGCCGCTGTGAAGTAAATATCACTGTATTAGTCAGTTATATCTTAACAAATGCTCTACTCTGTAGGACACACCACAGGCAGCAGTGACAATGACATCTGAATGTATTGCAATGCCGATACTTTTGTATTTAACAGAGTCATTGGATCTTTAGGGTGGAAATCATTGGGACTTCAGGGAGCTGTGCAATGTGTTCCTTTCTGCTCCCCCTCGACCCATGGGGCTGGGCTCCTCCCCCGAGGCCTCTACCCTACAGTGAAGGTGACAGTGCCCGACAGCCCTCCTCCTCCTCTGTGAGCTTGAACTTTCTGGAGTCCTTTAGCCAAGGAGAGAAAGTTCTTGCCGATCAGGTAGACAGTGAACCTCTAATACAAAAAGAAATTTGTATTTTAAAAGAAATAAGATATCATTTTTTATTATTTTTCATGACGTAAATTGCTTATGTCAGAAGACTAAACCTTTTTGTGTGAGATTCACTGTTACCCTTCTTCAAACATACCTGTCATTTCACACTCACTTCTGCCAAATTAAACCTACAAAATTCTGATTTTTAAACATTGCAACCATTTCCCCCCAAGTCATGCAGGTTGACATTTAATTTGCTGTTGGCAGAGTCGGGTACTGTTTCTCTGAGGCCCTGATGGGCCTGAAGCAAGATGAATGCTACAGCACCAAGTGTGGGGGACAGTGGCAGTGGTATGGGTGGGGTGCAAGAAGGAGGGAAGGAAGGTGAAGGGTATGTAAGGTGGTTTGCCTTTTCTTGTTTTCTTGCTTTTCTCTGTTGCTCTGTGCCAGTGCAGAAGTCTTGCTCAGCTCCTGCCATCCACTCTCCCTTAAGCCAGCCCTATCATCTGGTCCTGCGGTGGGATTCAGTTTACCCATCTACCAGAAAACTCAGGAGGAAAAAGTGGTTTGTGAGTTAAAATGTCATACTGCAAAATCAGACAAGCAGCAGCGCTTGCTTAGGACTGGGTATGTGGGGAGAGAGGAGCAGGACAAATTCCTCAGTGGCTGCCCTAGGTCTTTTTCACTGCACCCTAGGCAGTATACACACTTTATTTCTTCTCTATGTTAGTATTATTGAAGTACTTGATATGGCAGAAGTTTCAGCTGGAGCATTCTGGATCATTTCAAGGGATGCATACATCAGCATTTGAAGCAATGTGCAGGAGGAGCTGCACAAGCTGTATATTAAAAGACCTGGGACAGAGATGCTGGTGGCAGGGTGGGGGTCACAGTGGTGAGCCAAAGAACGTCACCAAACATAGCAGTACAGTAACGTTAAGTTTACGTACTCCTACAGACTGCCCCTGTGAAAGCTGTGGGTCAGATAAACTGTGTGTTGTGTTGTAGCCATTGATTTTCATGCTGCATCTGAACGACGAACTGCTTTGTTGTTTAAACTACTTTGAAACAGTACATGCTTCTTTTTCAGTTATTTCAGCAGCACTGCTCTAAAAGCAAAATGCTCATTTGCCTTTCACTGATGTAATGAGACCTTGCAAGGTGGCTGAGAGGACTGCTGCACTTTTACTGCTAAGGACATTGTAACGTGATTGAATTATGCCACAGTCCCAGTGTGTTATGTAGGCTAGTTCAAAATCAGGAGATCAACTGAACTAGAACAGGCCTTGCTGTCTCGCACAGCTCCCATGTCAAATTCTTTGCATTCTGAATCCTCTTTTCTGGTATTTGCACTGCTGTGTGTATCACTCAGGTTTGTCAGAGGCGCGGAGCGGGTAATGTTTTCAGTAGAAGTGTGTGTCCCGTGTGCTACTTCGTATAACCGCGTAGACCAGGTCTTTCCCAGCTTTGAGAGGAAAGTGCAAAGATCTAGTCGGTCGTGTCTGTACCACAAAGGTCCAGCCCAATCTGATTTCACACTGAAGTACTTGTGCAATCTTAAAGAATGTTGGAGTTACCTGTAGTTTTATTTATCCTTTTTTGGAATCTTGCCTGACAACATTGGTTCTTTCTAAAACACAGTCCCTGCGATGCGGTTTCCAACAAACTCCACTACGACAGGGGATACCTTTCTCAGCTGTATTTTGGCTGTGCAGATCTTGTTTCAGCAAATTGTGTCATCGTACTTGCTGCACGATCACTTGCTCTGTAATGAATCCCAAGTGATCTGACAGTCAAGTACATCTAAGTCAAAGCTTATTTTCCTGTATAAAGTCTTCTATTTATGCTTGTATTTGAAAAATGTAGCGCTAAAAGTATATTTAAATATTTCATTGATTACTCATGGGTTTTAAAGGGAAGAGGTCTGCTGGCATAACTAAAGCCAATGCATTTGTGAAGTATGAAGTACTAGATGTCAAAATATTTCATACTGTAGCAAAATCTAAAAGCTCTTCATTCCATGCCACGGGCAGTACATGAATAATGTGAATGGCAAGCGCAAAGATGTCATGAAGAGAGTCGCATGCCTTCACAAGCAGGAAAGCTTTCCCCACTCCAATTTCTAAAATAAGAAAAAAGAACTGATTTCATCCACTCTTATTTTTCCTTACTGCAAAGTAACTTGAGCAAAATCTTGCAAGTTATTTTTGGGTTTGTTTCATTAACGGGAGGAGAATGACAAGTGTTACAGTGACTGGTTACAAATAAGCAGATTCATATTGTTCATTTGGGTCAGTATTAGTAATTCTTGATCTTCTTAGTTGAGACCTATTGTAAATAGACTGCAAGGAGGGTGGAAGTTGGCTGATCAGGGGTGGGGGTTGAAAAAAGCTCCCGAGTCCAAGCGTGTCAACTCACGTGTGTGACTTCCTTCTTCCAGTTCGAACAGGAGAATCAGAGACTTGTTGGTGAAATGAATAACCTCTTTGATGAAGTCAGGTACAATTTTCTGTTACTTGCCATATTGCTGTGCGCGCTGCTCCCATAACCCAGAGAACAGCCCCGCACAGTGCATTTGCTGCGTGCATCGCAGTGGTGCGGGGGGAGGAGGAGGGGTGAAATAGGAGCGCCCAGGAAATGAACTGTAGGAGTTTACGCATTGTGCTCTCCCATGACGTGAAGGATGGCTCTGAGTGACATACAAATATCCAAAATAGTACTGGTTCAGTTTGGAAGGATAACGTTCTGTCTCACTTAGATAAGTTTTAAAACATGAAGTTTTCCATTACACCTCGTTGTCTGCTGCATGTACAGGCGGCAGTGGGGGAGGTGAAACCACCGACCCCCACGCAGAGATTGGCTCTAAGGCAGAGCGGCCGTGCCACATGGTGCCGCTTGCTCTCCGCTTGCTGTGCGGAAAACCTGAATGGCTGACTCTGGCTAGGATCCCCTTTTGGATCACTAGTGCTAGGCAAGGCGAGTTCCACACTTCAGAGTAGTGTATAAAAAAGATACGTTAAAACTTCTTAGGGTCTGCTGTGGATTTTGCTGTATTAGATGAAAGAAGGAAGACACAAGAAGCTCTCACAGTGAAGGCTGCTATCTCAGAATTTCTGGGCGGTGCCTTTCCCAGCGCTTCGCTGTGGGCTGGTTGTCTTCCGAGCACTGATCACAGGCTATTGCTGTGTGACAGATGGCTATCAAAATAGCCGTGCCTTTTGAATATGCTGCTTGCCGGCTATGAGAACCTGTATCTGCAGGAGCAAGAAATGGTTGCACAAGTTTCTAATGGAATATTTCTGTTCTTTGCCAAGACAAATTGAAGGAAAAGTGGTGGAAATCTCCAGATTACAAGAGATATTCACTGAGAAAGTCTTGCAACAGGTTAGTGTAATTTAATACTACAGCAGCGATTACAGCTTGAAGATTTTCTTGGGGGTATTTTGGTGTTGGTTGCATGCCAAATGTAAACATAAGATGAACTGATCTTTGACACAAATGTGAAGGAAAATATTTTTTGTTTTTCAAATGCGAAATTGAGATATTTACTGTTGTTACTTAATAGTATGTACTGGGAATGGAAAATGCAACATCTGTGTTAGAACGATCCCTCTGCCTCAGAATTAGTTTAATAGCATCTCTTCTGTAAACGGTGGCACCTCTTCCAAAAGAGCTGGCAAAAACTGGACAGGGTAGATTTCATTTTAGATAAACAGGAGACTTCCTGTTGATCTCGATGGTCTCCATTCAGGAGCATAAAATCACAGGTAAAGAAATTACAACTTAATTGCTTCTGCACCTTTGCATCATTGAAATCAAGGTGTTAATAATACCAGCTTTTATTTTATATTTGAGTTTTGCTTGTTCCCCAAATCCTTAGAAGCATTTTTTTTCCTAAAATTCATTACTGTTTCTCCATTTAATTTTTTTAACAGGAAACTGATATTGACAATATCCACCAACTAGTTGTGGGTGCAACAGAGAATATCAAAGAAGGCAATGAAGACATAAGAGAGGTAATGCCTCCAAGTTGTGTTTTAAACTGACTCTTAACTCTTGGTTTTGCCCAAGTGTTGCTTTAGAAGCAATGAGGGAGCTCACGCGCAGTACAGGCGCAGTGTGCGCTGGGGTGTCGGGGCATGATTTTGGAAAAATTGTACAGCTGAGGTTCTCGATAGTTCATGTTGCTTGTCGTGCTAGCCATGATCTGAATAGCCACACAGGTCTGCAGAGATCTCCTTGGACTGGGCTCACCTGTTTTTTAAACAGGAAGGTCCCCTGGCAGCACTTTAGCACCTGTGAAGTTTGTTTAAAAAAAAAAGGGGGGGGGGGGGGAATTGCAGACCAAGAATAAAAGATGGTGCTAAAATTGCTGAAACTGGAGTTAAAAGGTGAGCGTTAGCAGAAGAGTCTTCACCATGGTGAAGGCATCTTGGGCTCCTAGTAAACAAATCTACCCCAATGCCTGACTAATTAGAACAAAATTATGTTTTCTTTCAGGAACTGAGATTTCAATAAAAACAGAATTTTTAAATTAGGCCACTGAGTAAATGGCTCGGTAGTGGTTGTTTGGTTTTTTTTCTTCCCCTCCCTCCTGAAAGCACACAGAATGCATAACTCAAGGATGAGTTGTCTGCTGCTCAGCTCTCCTGAAAAGTGCATCACAAGTCCCTAAGTACTCTTGCGATGTACTTAAAATTTCTGATCTGGAACTTACTCTACTCTAAGAAATGTGGAAATATCTGGAGCATTCGGTAGCTGTCCAGTAGGTGTGGTGCTATGGCACCTGGTGGGGAAGACTTTTTTTTTTTCAAGACTTAAATCAATAGCGTTACTAAGATACAGCATACAGTTACCATGCCTTTAAGTCATGATTCTTAAGCACTTTAGGTGGGATGCTGGGGGAGGGTACAGCGATGCCAGCTGATGGTCCCAGTGCATGTAGTTAGATCAGGATTCAACAACATGGCACAGACTTGAAGCTATTTTTGCTTCATTTTTCACATTAGTACAAAGAACTGAGCTTCCTAAAACCACACTGAGAAACAGTAGAAAAAGGTGACCAATACAAAACTTCGTCACTCACATTAATGTTTGTATCGCATTAAAAAAATCTACTCCATGTGTAAATCTGAAAAATGAGAGAGAAAAGCAGGCCCCTGCTGTATGCCAGTCTCTGGTTTAGGAAGAGGAATCCAAGAAGAATACTTGCAATATCTGTTCCTTGCTCTACTTGTTCCTTGACCAAAATATGTGATCAGCAGGGCTAAATCAACCTCCAGAAAGAGTCATCAGGTTTCCGGTTTGTGCGGGTTTTTTGGTTGTGTTTGTTGGGGTTTTTTTTAAGTCAGAAGATCTTTATTAGAATGGTGAAGGCCTCATTATTTCTAATCTCAGAATTTCACTTTTGGAACTTCAAAACGTACATGCTTGAAGGTTAGTTTTATGTAGTTTGTAATGTTTTGGGTGTATTTCCACTGTGTGGGATCTTGCAATTTTTTTGCTGGTGGTCTGGGGGTTTTGGGGGAGTTTTGGTTTTTTTAAATGACTGGTTTTTAAGAGAAAAATGTGTGATAAATCCGAAGAGGTATAGCCAACCCAACTTTTATTCACCTAAAACCAATGGCAAGTTTTGCTTTTTCCCTTGCGGGAGGGAAGGGTGAAGCCACTAACAGTCATCCTGGGTGGCCACTGTTGCAGTGCTCCTCTATGGTTAGCAGTGATGGTTAACGGAGATCACCTTGTCCTCACAGGCCATCAAAAACAATGCTGGATTTAGAGTATGGATCCTGTTCTTCCTCGTCATGTGTTCTTTTTCCTTGCTTTTCCTGGACTGGTATGATAATTAAAAATATAATAATGCTTTGTTCGTAAAACTTTTGACATGTTTTCAAATGGAGTGGGGTATATGGCATACCTGTATCTTTATGCATTTTTCATACCGCTATGATGGAAATATTTTCCAATAAATAAGCATGTGTATATATCCACTAGTGCAGAGGGAACCAACGCCATTCATTTTCAATCTCTCTATCCAACCTAAAACCATGCTTAATCCTGCAAAGACCATGAAAACCCTTGAAAGAGCTGGTAGGAGAGCCACAAGCGGGATGATAGCTAACAGAAGGAAAAAAACGGTAATAGTTTTATCAGTCACCCACCCACCTGTGATGTTAAACATCCAGCTCCCAGTGTGCAGACGAGGTCAAGAGAAAACTGTTACTGCGCAAAAGCATCTACACTGTCTCAGGCTTTTATTTAATCATACCACTTAGGTACACGGTGATCAGTTTGTACATGTATGACCTCTACTTCTAATCCTTTGAAACTGCTCCAGTTGGAGATCAGGTTGATTTAATAGTAATGATCATGATAAAACGTCAACTGAAGAGCTTTACTTCTAGGTGAAAAGAGAGAATACAACACAAACAGCTTGTGCAGTGAAACAGATGTTCTGGGATGTTGGAACAAAGCAAAAGGACAGACTATTAAAGCCAAACTCTTCAAAGTACTGACATTGGGAGCAATTTCTTAACTAAAAAAATAGTCTCAAAACCAACTGTAAGTAAGAATCAATAAAAATCCCTCATGTTAAAGCAGAGAAAAAAATGGGCTTGACTTCAAGAAGCATGAGCAATCTGTTTCTCCTAGGTCATAAAGCTGAGTATTTTTTAATGTTTATTGTTATGAGAGAAAGAGAAACAACTTTGTTTCTCATCAGTATTTACTTGTGCATTAAAATTTTTATTGTCCTAACTTTAAGGGGAGATGTATCATGAATTATTTCCATGTAGGACAGGCTTGGGGAACAGATCTTTCCATCCTGTAAAATCTGAATGTCCTCTGTAAATATGTTGATATGAAATGTGCGTTTTGCTCTCTTCTGAAGTGTACATTTGTATAGTTGTATGCAACAAGCAGCAGCGTCCTTATTCTTTACTCTGCACAGAGTGAAATGTCAAAAGTTACGTGTGAATTAAGTACATTCAATAAAGGAACCGCCTGTTAGAAAATGCAAATGGGGTATGTTTGGAGTATCTTAATATAAGCTTGAAATTTTTAAATGCAAAGAAAAATCTGGCACATAATTTTTTGCTTTATGCATTCCATGTATGATAATGACTTAATAAAAAGCCTTTTACAGGAACTACTGTGTAATGCACATTTCCTATCCAGCCAGGAGAATGAAGTCGTAATGGCTATTTTACTGTTGATAAAGCAAGTCTACTAGAGGAAAAACTGAAAGTAGAGGCAACTGTGTGTTCTACTGCAGATCTTGAGAAACAGCCCAAACAGCCCCTATCGATTGGTTTCCCTTCATTTTTGTATTGTTTCAACTAAAAAAAAAACAACCCAACAAAAAACAAAAACGACTTTTGACATGTCCACTCCAACTTGTCCCACACAAGGTACACGAACCAAAAAGGTGACTTTCTTGCCCAGCTGCTCCTCATGCTTATTTTGTCTAACTGTTAAATTAATAAGGTGTCTTTTTTGTAATCTATATTTAAAATTTATAATAAAAATGATAACGGTTTCACACAAAGAATAGTTTGTAATTACAATGGAACTTGAACGTGCATCCACAATACTATGTTCTTCTACATCTATTCCCCTCCCAAGCCATACATGAACAGTTCTACTCTTCATTCAGATTCACTTGTAGCTTTAAAACAGACAGTTGTGTCATCTAATATGCTATTGTTTCACAGGTGATGCTCTGTGTTTTTAAAAAGTATCAAGCTGCAAACCATACATAAACTGAAAGTTCTAATTAATAAAAGGGGAAAATGTTAATGTCATAAAAGAGAAAGTTTAGACATATTACTCCCTCTGTCATATCCAACAAATTACATAGTGGACTACATCTACTGTGAATAGGCTTTCTGCCTCTTAAGTATGATCAAAAGATGCCATTTCTCATTAGAACATCCTGAACTGTGTATTTTTTTACACTACCCTCAACATCCATCACTAGACCTGTCTGTGTTTTTCCATTATGCCTATCTAGTTTGTGTTTCACCGCTGTCCTTACCGAGTCGCTAAAGCCATGGTGGAAACGCAGTTAAATCCCATTGACAGCAATAATAAAACATTGAGCATGCCTTGTTGCAGAGAACTTCATTATCACTTACAAATAAACAACAGTAAAGAAAATGTAAGAAAAACGCTACCTGACAGTTTCTTTCTCTGTACAAGTCATTACATTATGCCCTTGACATCAATGCTGACTAGCATTCTTGCTTGAGCCAAAACGAAATGTTAGATACAGCTTTCATCTAAACAAGAGATCACTCTAGTTATGGCTGAGGTGTTTCAGTTTGCAAAGTGACAAAGAATAAAAAAATTAAAGTATTGGTTCAGACAACAGAACACATGATTTATCTAAGGTCCAAGCCCCAAAGATCCAGCAAAGAAATCTGTCAGTATCCAATCAACTGCAAGAACATATCTAACCTTGATTTTTTTTTTTAACATTGAAAATGGTGTCAAAGCTCTAAAGCAATGCTGATATGCACCTCGTTTTACACCCATTAATGTTCTGCAGCAAGTTTTTGTTTTTTTCCTTTTTTTTTGCAAAGCAGTATAGGCAAACAGAAGCAATTGCACCATAAACATGAGTAACCTCTAAAGTATCCGTAATTATATTTAATGAAAAGTTCCTTAAAGTCCCTTAGTTACCTTCAAATGACATAGTGTTAATAATTAGCTTATCATACTAAGCCGATTTCTCAGCAGCTTCAGTCTCCTGTTCAGATAGTTTCTCTTCTGACAGTACTGTCATCCACGGGGACACTGAGCGCGTGATGGTTTGTTTGGCCAGATTGTAGTGGTTTATGACTGTGTAAAATTTCCCTCGAGCACTGGAGTCTTGTTCAGAGTAGTAGTTTTCCAACCCAGCTGGAATGCATTGATTATTCTGCAAAGAAAATCCATCACTTAGATTAAAGATACGGTCCCATACACACCAGAAGTAGGTTTGTTTTTTGTTCGGGTTTTTTGTTTTCCTTTTAGTCCAAGCCAACATTCACTTTCTGTGAGTCAAGATGCAACACACAGCAATTAAGTACAGCGTTGTCCTGCTGTGTTCAGAATATTCTTCCCTGTAATCCTTATACTACTCGTGCATTTGCCAGGAAGACCAATCTGGGTTTATATACCAGAATATACAAGAACATATAAGAAACCTGCTTGCCTAAAATTATTTTTAAAAGTACTCATCTCTAGCTCCAGCTACATTTTGATGTTTTTTTCCTCCCCGCCCAGCTCCAACTGTTTGCTCTACAATTACCAATGTCTGTATCCTACCGCTAGATCGGCCTCAGGCACTTTAACACAGTTTTTTCAGTCTGAGGGCCAGAAATTAATACAGATATATAGGTGCCGAGGTAGGAACGGTTTTACAGCCCAGTAAATAAGACATACAGGGAAAACATTGTGGGTGGCCAAGCTTACGCACAAGTGCGCACACACATACAAAATGCTTCACTCGGTTCTCCGAAAGATGTAGCCAACAAGCAGGGTTTTAAAAAAAGCTATCTTTAGCTGCAGGACTACATTATTTAATTTCCCCAGAAGCTTGAGAGCACTACATAGAAACTGCTCAATGCTCAGAGCTCTTGAAGTGAAATACCCGATTTAGAAAGTTAAGATACTACGTAGGATCCAAACTTTGCCGTCATCTTAAAAACCCAAGCGTATGTGCACATGCAGTGCATTAGTCAGCAGGTATCATCTAGCAACTGTTCCAGTGATGATGCAGTAAGAGCCCTACAAAGCACCCAGTTGCACTGAAGGAAAAAAATGACTGACACATCCTGTGACCCCCCCCCAGGGTTTGCCTCAGAAGGTCACGGGGCTCTCCACAGGTCCTCTGCCATATCTGCCTGTCCAGGCAGCCTTGCCTGATACCTCAGAGTGCTGGGGCAGTTGTCTGGGCAGCTGCCGTGACCCTCTAAAATATAAGCTACAGTAGCTGCAGCTTGAGGAAAAATAAGTTTAATCATTTCTTCTCTGACTGTTTTAAAAAGAAATAGGCTGTTCGGTCTTCCTGCTTCTAGCACCAGAAGACTAAAATGTATAATACTACAGCACAGCAACTTTGAACTGCTACTGTTCTCATAGAACTGGGCAAACAAAGCTTATTAGTGGAAATTCCTGAGCACAGAAACACATGCAAAAATGTCACGGTTTTTAGGACCAGATGCTATCTCAAATGTGTCCACATTTACTTCTGGGTTGCCTTTTGTCCTTGTCAAAAAAAAAGAAAAGGCAGCTGCATAAATAAGCACCAGTAACAACAGTTTCAAATGGTTTACATCATAAAGCATGAAGTGGTTGGGGGAAAAATCCAGCAGTCAGTCTTGGTTTAATATAAATTTTGCGTCCTGAAAATTAAGTTAGAGTGAAAAAAGCATCAAAAGGTATGAAAGAAAAAAGCAAGACTTGCCAAAACAACAGGCCTACAGGCGGTCTGATGAACCTACTTGCCCCGATGAATGCAATCTTGTGGCAGATTTGGCTGCTGAAAGCAGACTCGCTGTCACAAGACTTTTAACAATCCTCCCACGGAGTTGGGTTCTAACCTGCTTGTGTGACAGAAGCCTCGCTGTGTGTCAGACTCACAATAGCACTCAGTTACCACATCCACCCAGGTTCCGTTTATTTGTTATCTTCTGTTAAGCAGTTTGTTTGTTATCTTTTTGTAGCAGCCAGGGCAAGTCTTCCCTCACAGTTTTGTTTGAAGTAGCACTACAAAGCAGAGGGGATTTAACCCCGGCTAAGCAGACACCTGTGCCTATCCAGCACTCTCTATAAAGTCCACAGAGGTTTCCCCATGGTCATAATCATCGTATGTGCCAGCTGCAAGGCTAGGACCTAGATTTAAAAAAAAATAAATCATCCAGGACAACTCTGGAATAGAGCTCTTTGATGTGCATGTGCAGCTACATCAACCGTGCCATCTTCTGCAAGTATTACCCATGCTTTATCTGGGATAACCAACACTACTTCTGATGTAAAAAACTGACTAAGTAGTACGTAGGCACAGACATCTTTGTAGTAATTATTTCACCCAGTCACAAGATGTAGTTGCAGTTCTAAATATTTTAAATGGGGGAAGAAACACAATCCATTGATCTAATGAAATCTGCCAAGGAAATTCAAGCAAATATAATTATTAGTGCTGAAGACAAGCCAAGATTACTGCCAGCTGAAAAAAATGCCGCAATTTGCTTTGTAACAGGCAAAATGACTCAGTAATGTTATTTTTTGTAGTCACAAACACGCAAAACATCTGACAGAAGAGCCTAAAGAAACACCCAGCAGAGTTTTCATCTTGACTGCATTTTTTGCTCCTGGGATTTCAAGCTTCTAGAAAAGATGGGGAAAACCTCCCCTTTTACTCGTTGCTCCTTTAACACTGCCAAGGACAGCCCCTTTTCCTTGGCTCCTAATCAAGGCAAGCCATGCAGCACTCAGAGTGACTGAGCAATGGAAACAGTGGCGATCTCATCCTGCTGCTTGCCTGAGACCTTCAGCTTATGAGAACATTTCTCTCCATCCTTTTTATTTGTTTCCATGGTTCCCTGGTGAGGGAAGTAATAAGGCAGGCCATGATTAGTTTAAGGACAGGGAACTGCTGGAGAAAGTCCAGCAGATAGCTACCGAGATAATCAAGGGGCTGGAGCATCTCCCTTATGAGGAAAGACTGAGAGACCTGGGTTTGTTCAGCCTGGAGAAGAGAAGTCTGACAGGGGATCTTATCAAGTATCTGAAGGGTGTGTGTCAAGAGTATGGGACTGGACTCTTCTCAGTGGTGTCCGACGACAGGACAAGGGGCAACGGGCACAAGTTGGAACACGGGAACTTCCACCTAAACATGAGAAAAAAAAAAATTTCTTTCATGTGAGGGTGACAGCGCAGTGGCACAGGCTGCCCAGAGAGGTTGTGGAGTCTCCTTCCCTGGAGACATTCAAACCCTGCCTGGACGCGGTCCTGTGCCCCCTGCTCTAGGTGTGCCTGCTCACGCAGGGGGGTTGGACAAGATGATCTCTGGAGGTCCCTTCCCACCCCTACCGTTCTGTGATTCTGTGAGGAGAAACTGGGATGCTCCAGAGTGAGCTGCCAGTCTCTTGTTTCTTTCACAACCGTTCTATTTCAGAGATCAGCTATGGGTTAAGGCCTTTGATGCCAGAGAAAATCCTGTTTGCCAGTCTATATCTGGCTGTATTAAGATGACTCCTTTTGTTCCTTTGACATAAAGACCCCAGTGGTGTTCACTTATAAATACTGTCTTCTGTCACATTAACTTTGCTGGGTTAGTAATTCCAAACTTAATAGATGATGGTGTTGCCTTTAATGCACTGAAATTACTTTGTTGTACTGTCCATGAGTCTGACAGAACACAGGTGCCTTGGCAGCAAAAACTAAACAGATGCAGTATGGAGCATACTGAAGCCCTGGAGGAATTGCTCCGGGATGCAAGTGCACTCAGGTCTTTGAGGAAACTGGTGAGTCTCACCAACAGCCAGTATAGAGTGCTTCAGGAGTGATCTGCACAGCAGCAGTATGAGAGCTGTGTCAGAAACCTTGAGCAAGCACAAAATTGAGGCTCAAGCAGTTTAAGATTGCTATACAAAGGAAAATAAGCACCTTTTTAAGCACACCTTCAAGCCCTGGATGTGTAGGACAGCAGAAAGGCTGAAAATACTGAAACCTTTGGAACTGTTCCATGTATGAGAGCATCAAAGCAGTGAAGAGTGAGTCTGACTCATGGCTGCGGTAGCTCAGCCTTTATGCAGAGATTCCCATGGTACCAGGCTTCCTGAGGCAGGAGACACCTTTGCCCTTAACCAGGAAATCACATCAGCATCCAAAGCCTGGGGACATCCAAGGCAGAGAACATTGTCGAGCCCACCTGAAGCACAAAGCCAGTCTGCAGAGACACTGGTCACAAGGTGACAGGCTGCTTCATGTCTCTTAAGACATCTGTGCCAAGCTATGCCATGACATATCATGGACTCTCCCAAAAAAAAGGATGCGAAGGCAACAAATACAAATTCATGTCAACACTGGTAGTTTCAGGCCTTGTGTCACTTGCTAATGTGTTTAACCTGTAAAACTCTTCAGAGTTACATGACCAAAGACGCTGCATCTCCTGGCATTACACCATCAAGCAGCTAGGAAACAGCCTCCACAAAACCCAACACTGGGCGAGTAATAGTAACGCAGCCCTGTGTGTGTGCCACCCCTTGAAAACAAAGCACGAGTTATGGGATGTTCTGCCCAACCCCTGTTTCAAACACAGGGCCCTAAGGAGAAAAGCCCAACTGGATTCCATTCACAGTGCAACTGAAATATAGCTAAGAAACTGTTCTCCCCTTAAATGTTTGTGACACTAGGAAGAAAAGACAGAAGAAGCCAGAAGGCTGCAACTCAAAGGAAGGGACAACATGGTATGAAAGGAAGCAGAAGCAGCAGACTGTTACGAGACTTATGACAGGAACACGTAACTGGCCATTCCTGTCAAGTCAGGATCACGTCAAGATAGGAACATACAGTCCTTATTCCAAATTGCTCAAAGCCAAGAAAAAGTTTAGAGAAAAAAAGGCTATATTCCCATGAGAAATGAGCACAGTGGGGTTTCAGTGCTTGTCTGAGACAACACAAAAAATCAAGAGCAGAACCAAAAGCGGGATCTCCTGAGTTACAGCCAAATATTCTAACCACAGTATCTTTTGCCCTTGAACCAAGGGAAAGCAGTAACCTAAAACTGAATGCTTGGAGCCAAGCTAATCCAGCAGGGAGTCACTGATTATAACTTTGGACTAGATTCTTGCAAGATATTTATGTGCCTGAAGTGACAGAATCAAAAGTCCTGAACAGGATTGTGAAGGAGTGCCGAGGCAGCTGTTCCTTCTTAAATCTTTTTGAAGATCATACTAGGTACCCATTTGATTCATAATGTGACTAAATATCCTTAAGAAAATTAGAGGGAAGGATGCCATCATCACTGCTACTTTTCTCATCTAATTAGAGCCAAGTTCAACACTGCTAAATTTACAACTGGGAAATCAATGTTACCTTTCTGACTTTCAGCCCAGGTCATAGCTGAGGAGCCAGCGCTATCATCTCGCACAAATGAAGCGAGCCCCAGCCTCCCTTTCGGTTACCACCACTATTTTTTTTCCAATAAATGTGTTTTCCCTTTTTTGGCATCACTTTTGGCCTGTGGCAGTAGGACTTGGAGGTCACTGTTCTAGAACAAGAAGTTCTTTCTACAAAAATAACTGTAAGGTAACTCTGCTGCTTTTAATGAGAGCATCACTTTACTGTTTCTTTGACACATATTCCAGAGTCTTTTTTTTTTATCCTCCAGGTTTTATCATTCTCTTCTTTCCTAAGACACATGAATTTGGAGGATCATGCGACATTAAACCATATGACCCAATAAATGAGGGCTTTGTCCAGACAACTGCAGATGAAGTAGGTTTGAAGGACACTGGTGTTAGGACTTTTGCTGTATCTTCCATGTTTAAAGCATTAGCAAAATAACAACATTATGAAAATTGTGCAATAGTACAACCTCAATTATAAATTAAGCAGAAAGAAACATAACAGGAAGCACACTAACCTATGAAAACAAACACAAATTTCTATGCAATACAGCATTACTTAATCAAGGTTATGCAGAAAACAACACAGGAACTATTACATATTGTCCTGTTTTTCTAGAATGTGTATGCAATTTACCTTGAAAACAAATCCTTCTGGACAGGTATGATCATACTTGTAAACCTTGTAGACTACCAGAAATACAACACATGTTAAGAACGCAAGGGCAAAAAGGACCAGCATGGTTACCTGTAAAGAAAAATAAAACATGCTTATGTTAGTAATGCACTGCTTATTATATCGCTGCTTGTTACTGCAGGCAGAAGCAAGCTGTGAGTGCACTACACAGTAAAATCAAGCAAAGGACAAAACCAGCTTCTTAATTATTGAGGGAGAACAGGGAAGCAGCATGTAAGTGCTTCCACCTCCCCCTTCTTGGAGAAGAAAGCTGATGATCTATCAGGTCAGAGGCCCATTGCCTCTGTACTGTAAGGCTTTTTTGGTTGTCTTTCTGCCCAGTGCATGCGTAAGGCCAGAAGGACGCATCAAGGTAGCTTGGGTCTGCTGCTTTCGCAGTATTTGGATGATGTAAGTGTAAGTCTAGTTTATGTCAGCTGGTAAGCATGTTTGTTTTCCCTGTGCCTGTCCAAGAACAGAGTCAGGTGACAGTAAGTTAGCATAGGTGTCATCCAGGTTATACAAAGGTGACTCTAGCAGGGCAAGGAGAAAGTAAGGTCTGCCCTCTCTTGTTCGGATGAGAGTTTGTTGCACCTGCTATGAATGTATGGATAGTTACACCAGTAGTCTGCATGCTTGGTTGCTCAATGCTCTTTACTGCATAGTAGTTGAAACAGTACTTCATCACACAGACTGTACAGGAGTAGTTCACTGCCAGATCCATAAGGGAATACACCATGTTCAACACAGGGCTAGCCTTGAGGAGTTCTGTTGCACCTCTTTCCACAGTGCTCACAGAGAAGCCATTACAGACTGCATTACATGGCACTGACTCTTCACCATGTCAAGTACCTCTCTGGTCCTGAATTTGGGCTGGAGGAAAATCCAAGACACACCCTAAGTTGAATCTGAAATCAATGTCAGTGTCAAGCTAACCTTTCCCAGGAATAAACTCTGAGCAGCTGGAGACCGGCAGCATTTTAGGTGAGACAGGAGACAGATCTCTAGAACTACCTCACCCATTGACAAGAGAAAGCACAAGACTTTGGCCTAGCAGTTACACTGCCAAGCCCCCTAATTCAGACCCATTTTTGTGGAAGGTGTGAGCTGAGCATATAGCATTCATGACCTGGGAGAGTGTCCCAGATATGTGTTTTTATTATTCGAAAGCTTCTACTGATAGACAAATGAGTAGCTCAAGAAGCTTACAGAGTAAGAGTGGCAGAGCTTTGGTTTTTTTGGCAAGTTAGAAGTCAGCATGTGCTACAGCATAAGAAATGGTAATAAACAGAAACAAACAAGATTATGTGATTAATTAAAACAAAGTAGAATATGTTCTAAATTTTAAACAAAGATGAGTAAGGCAGCTATATACATGCCCTAAAAAGAGAACTTAGGCACATCAGGGTCAATTATGCAAACAAGAATAATCTGGTATTTGAGAAGGCAACAAAAACAATTGTAGTCACCACACATTCCCTTTATGATAAACCCCAGAACTAATAGGATTTGCAATACTGCAAACTGCATGTGGCAGTAGGACTAGTACACTGAAGGACTGAGATGAACTTTTAGGGACTTCTTATGCTAGGGAAGCAAACTTCACCATTGGTAGACAGCAGCGAGTGCTTATTTCCCAGCTGAAACAAGGTTGGGGAGTATCGTGTGCTGCTGAAGCCGAGGATTTTATAAGGATTTTTGTCAGACAGAAAATAAGCCAAAAAAGGAGGGCTGGAGGAGAGGCAGGGAAAACTGCAGATCAGAAAGCAATTTAGGAGAAGAAATCTAGATATTAATGTAAAGATACCCATCGAAATGAGACATGGAGCAAAGGACCTTTATGGTTAATAGCAACATCTTCAGTTTCTCAGAACAGTCACTGGATTACAAAAAAAAAAAAAAAAAAAGTCATTCTTCATCACCCTCTGAAAACCTCATACTGACATCAATTTTCAAATCAAATTAGTCTTTCCCCAAGTTTATTATTCATTTCCATACACAAAGGTTAACAGGGATAGATCCCTGTCTTGCCAACCTTGTATTTTCTGCTCACGTCCCAGGTCTCAGTATGTCCTGCATGAACCCAGGAGATAAAGCACGTTTTCCTTTCTGGTCATTTCCTGTGGCCCACTTTAATAACGAACAACATAACCCCCCATTCCTGGCCAATCCATGCCCTAGCTCAGCCCTTCTCATATATTTTTCATCAGCCCTCTCCCTTTTTCCTTCTACGATTGTTTGGGGCCCCTTCCTGTGTTTCCTCAGCTGTCCTATGCACAGACATGTACAAGGCCCTTCGCCCTCTGGCTTGGCCCAAACCTGGCATCCCATCTTCCAGAGTTTTCCGCTCCCCACAACTGCAACGAGCCTTATTCTCCATTCTCTCCCTGAAATTCTCCTTGCACTCCAGCCTCCTGAAAAACTGACCTTTCTCCCTTAAGTTTGCCATCCCACTTGGGGCTCCTTGTCCTACCTCCCTGCTGCCTCGCTGACTCTCTAAGTCCCACACACTGCCTGTGTTACGCTGTACCTATCTGCAGATGTCCAGGGCCCACCTGCCCCACCAGGCCAAGGCGCCCCAACCAAAGCAGGGCCGCAGCCCTGTCTGCCCTTGGGGCCATGGGCCGAGGCTGCCTTCCCCCGCTGAGCTCCAGCAGCTGCTGGGCAGCATGGGAAGATGAGGAACCAGAAAGGAGGGAGCACTCCTCATCCAGCCCAGCAGCTCTACAACACACACAGCCCGGTCCTAGTTGCAGGTTTTGGGTCATTTGCTTCCTGCTGACTCTAAGTGTATGTTATACTGTTTGTTTTTGCTCTGACAGTCACTGCTCCTTCCCTTAGAGAAGAAACAGAAACGAGAGACTAGGAAGTGGGGATAGAAAAGATAAAATCCAGATAGGGTTATTGCTGAAGCTTCCCATGCCCTACAAGATATATTCCACACAATCTTCAAGAAACTCTGCTCTCTCTAGGAGCACAGGCCTGAGACATGGGACATGGACACCAAGCAGAACAATTGCTGTGGTACGGATTGATTCAGCTCACATTTGTCTCCTCCACAGACAGGAGTAAATGGTTTAAAATGCTTTGAAAAATATCCTCAGATCTCAAAGCATTTTAACCATATTCCCTGGCAATCCTACTAACATGGAATAGTAGAATCATAACATTATTTTCCAGTCATAACCATTCTGACATACAGATGAGGCCTCAGGAACATACTGTAAAGCTAACAAGCTATTTCATAGTCAAAACCAAATATTAGACGATAGAAAAATATTTGTATTTCCACAGTCACTGCAGAATCATTCTCTCCAAGGCACTGAAACTGTTTTGGAAAGTAATTATGTTTTTTGAAAGAGGTCAAAAGCCCAGTGTTGTGCAGATTGCTGGAGCCTGGCAAGTTGCAGATCCACCACTTCAGGGCTGATTTGCTGAGACATGGAACATTTACCCATTTCACTGACCTGCATGGTGGAGCTGTGAGTTCTCACTGCTCGTACAAGTCACATCCAGCATGGTCTTCCATTGCCACACAGTAAGCCACTGGGAAGAGTTCTCAGGGCTCCTGGTTCATAATTCTCAAGGAATCTCTCTCTTACTGTATTTCCTAATGTTATTAATTTTGGTATTAACATGTAAATTTTTAGTCTCATTATCTCCAATAATTTGCAATCACACTCCATTTGCAAATCCCTAATCAAGTAAGCTCGTCTCCTTCCTACAAGAAGAGACGTTCCCTTCTCTTACTATTCTTCAGGATACGAGTAACTTCTATTTAAGTAAAGGACAGTCACACATGCAAACACCACAGATGGAAAGAAATCCACCACTGGATTCCAAGGTGACCCCAACCACCTGTTATCCAATCCACTTCTCCCTTATAATCTGAGAATCTTTCTCTTCCTTCTAATAGCCATTTTCCTTCACTCTCATAATAACCCACCACTGATGGTCCACAATTGTCAGATCCCCAGGTTCACTTCTGAGCCTGTGGCAGTCAGCTCCTCTCCCCTGCCAGTAACACAGCGCGACCCTACCTCTCTGCCTCACCTTCTCAGCCCTCTCCTTCCAGATGCTTTTCAGAAATAAAAGCATGGAAAGAGGGAAGGCGACAAGCTGCTCTTTAGACCATAAGCAGTATCAAAGCTGTCACTTTATTGCTTTATTCCACAGCCACTTTGCACACGCACTATGAACTGAAGGGAAGTTATTCTCTTCCTCCTACCAAGGCACCAGCAGCAACTTGCTCTCTTCCTCTCTTCAAGGTAGGACAGGATGCGATGCATGAGCAAGTACCACTCTCTCTCTTCTAGAAGGAAATCTTGACTCTCTCTCTTCTCCTTGTGGCAGCCAGCTGGCTGAGTGCAGGACCCCACACAGTGGGAGCAGGAGTCTTCTGAATTACTATGATCATTCACTGCCACGTACATCCTGCAGAGCTCCGAGGTGCCTGTCATGCCGCACAAGTGATGGGCTTTTAAAATACTTTTTATAAAATAACTACAAGATAGCACAACCAACTGTTTCTTTTAACTAGGAACTCAAAGTGTGGTTTTGTTTTCATCTTAAGAGTGTCATTTAAAGTTGGTTTTAAGGGGATCTGGCAGCAAAACTAAGGGAACAGAAAAGATGACAAGATATTATGTATGTGGCAGATTTTTTAATAGATTGTAAGTGAAGAGCAGAAGAAGGACAATGTCTAGCCAGAAGCCATTACTGTAATCGAAGTGAGAGAAGACTAATGAACGAACTAAGTGTACCTGCAGCAAACACACCTGTTTTCAGTCTCTGTAAGCATTTAGCCAAACAAATAAAACTCATGAGATCTGACAACTACACTAACACGTAAACAGCTCATGATAAGGCCTTACCATCAAGATCTGCTAGATCTTCCCAATCAGTCCATCCTACTTTGCTACAGCTGCAAAATACTGCAAGCTGTGTTTCTCTGCCTGGCTACTGCAGCCTTCTCGTTCCTCACTTCACTAACATTTCTTGCGCTCCCTGTTTAATTAAGCGAGAATACTATGGCAAAATTCATCAACTACACCAACCGTGCCCACTTCTCTTCACAAGCCATGTTTCGAGGCATACACAAGACTGCCCCTTTTGCTCCTCTTAGGTCTACCTCATTCCATTTTGCCTGTATCCCACTGTCCCACTACAGCCTGGGTGCCATCTGTTTTCCCTCTGCCTTCATCTCCACCTTTCTCATGCCTCCTCTTGCCTGCAATTCTTTCATTAACCCACTCTGACTGTGCTGGTTTGCATTGCCTTCCTTCATGCTTTTCCTTCTGTCATGCACCTTTCAGCATACAAACCCACCTAGGGGTGTTCCGATACTACAAGAAGTGGAACTAACAAGACCTGCAGTGATTTTCACTGCTCAATGACTGGCACTTGGTCACATCTCATGTCTGCTCTACATCTATGTATTATCTATTTCAATTGCAGCCTCCTGGGAACACAACTTTCATTTCTGATTTGTCCGCAAAGTGCTAGGCACAGACTTGGTGCCTGCACCAAGCAAAAAGAATGAAGACATACATTTACAGAGCACCTTTCATCTGAAGTAATTTACAACCAATTTATGCTTTGCTCACCAGTGACATGCAAAGCCCTCTGGGATGAAATACAGCAACTCTGTACAACCATTTAGGACAGGAAATTAAGATTATTGCTATCCAATTTAAACTACAAGAGAATTTTAGGCAGGCAGACTGTAATTACAATAGATTGTGTCTGGCTGCATCCCACAGACTAAAATTCCTAAAACATCACATTGACTTCCCTGCAAATGGCTGTGACCTCCATTTCACCTCTCTCCACTAAAATCCTGCATCTCCAGCTGCACAATGCCCTCTACCAGCACATTAGAGAACACTGAAATCAGCTCTACTTCCCTAACATATCTGCTTTTCCAAAATTATATTCTTCTTCACTATTACCTGGGCCTGTCCCTAGAAGTTTACATGAAAGATGCATCTGAAACAATGAGCTTAAGGAGTAAGAAGTGTTCCATTTGAAGTAAATGGAAACGTGAAAGAAAAATAAAGGAACATTCACACCTATACATGCAACATTTGACTCGTATTCATTTACAGAGCAATCCAAATTATAGAGAACTTGGTACAACTTCCCATACTTGCTATGGGAATATTCATACATATACAGGATGACTCAAGAGACAACCAGGTGCCTCATTTCAGAAGAGTATGTCTAACATCACATGTCATGTTTAGCTATTATGACTGGCATCTATCTATTAAACTCCACTTCTTCACCAGAACATTCCCATCAAACCTTTGTGCTCAAAGAGGATGATAGTCTTGGGTAGACTATACATAAAAAGCAGGAGAAATCAAAAGACTGTCCTTCTCAAACAGAGATGACAAAGACGGAGAGAGAACAGACTTGGATGCTTACCTGGAGATGACTGGGAGTAGCAGCAAGAAAGGCAGATAGATTCATGAAGGACAGTTAACTGAAAAGAAGCTACATACCCGGTGCTTATTAACAGCAACAGTGCAAGACAACAGAACGAGCCTGTGTGGGAGTTGGTTAATGAAACCTGAGGGAGATACTGTTAGACAAAAACAGGTTAACAAGGCAGTGGCCTTGAGAGTCTAGCACTGTGGCTTAACACAGCTGTTCATGACAGTGTTCTCATCATCTTCCATCACCAGGCACCATGTATTAATGTCTTAACTACAGAGATCTAAGGAAGCAGTTCAAGAAACCCTGTGGCCCTGAGATAAGAGCCTTGTTACGTTCCCATACAAACCCAGAAGCTAATACTGAAGCCAGAAGAATGGCTGGAAAAGGTTACTGCAGAAGATAAAAGGCTATGTAAGTGTTACATCTCTGGAGAGACCAAAACCACCTTCTGTGTCACCATTGTCCCTGGTTCTGCTCCAAGAAAAGGATTTCTAAAGGATGCAATGGCAGAGGACACCTGGACTTAGAGCAGGGAAGCTGCTGTTAGGCATCCACTTTACTTAAATCTTCCAGCTCCAACTGTAAAAAAATTCCTTTTAGCCAAAAATTTAGCAGGATTGTCAATGTCATATCAGGGAATTATAAAACATTTTTTAAAAATGGAAAAATGACAGTTGCCATGCAGTGCCTTTACTTACATCAATTGTTTTAAAATAGCAGTTACATTGAAAGAAGAAACTCCTTTATTTTTCTTCCTTGAAATAATAAAGGAAAAATTCAAAGCATGCCAAATGCTTATACTTGTGAGCAACTTTAATCCTGTGAGTAGTTCTACTGAAGAAATCAGAACTATTCATGGCAGTAAGTACCTGTCACTCTTCCAGCACTAAGTGACAGACACAGAATATACTTAAGGAAGTGATATCCTGTACAGGAATCAGCTGAGATCTCATGCACCTAACAGAATTTTTAAGTGGGAGCAAATAGCTACTCAACACACACAGAGTAATCACACAGAAATCAACAAAGAAATATTTTCCTTGTCTTTGATTATTTTTGCAGTAGTAATCATCATTGGTATTACTAAGAACAATAGGTAAAAAAAGTCTTGAGACAGAAACATGTTTTAAAGGACACCCACTTAAGACAAATCACATATGTATTATTTAAATATGTTACATACATTTTTCGGTCTTAAAAAGACCAGACAAAACTGCAAGAACTGATTTTGAAAGGAAGTCTCGATTCCTCTTCCATAACCTCACGCAGACATTTCAGCAACCGCTTGCTACTTGATAGTACATGGCTTGCACCATATGGTCTTACCACAGAAATAAGCTTGAGGCTTTGGCTCTGCAGTTAGACGTATGTAGAGATGTCAAGGATGAAGTCTGAAGAATTAAATTGCCTTTGAATAGAACCAAATGGTTTAAGGCATACCACAGCTCGGGTTTAAGGGCTTGAAATTTATTGTGAAACATAAGTGTTTGCTTTCAAAATACTTCTGAATGTTCTTTATTCAGGTTTCCCCAAAGATGGAAAAAAGTCTCATGCTTTAATAAAACAGACACTTTTTTAAAATTGGTGTGTTTGTGCACAACTGTCAATCGTAGCCCAATTCAATGGGTGCCAGGACAGACATCCCACTATAAAATCCAACTGGAGTTTGTAAAAACGCTGCTCTTTCAATGGGAGAGGCAAAGGTTTGGCCTTGGGTAACTGACACCATTAATTTTCTCCTGCAATAACTTCCTCCTATGTCCTGATTCACAAGACTCCTTTGAAATGACATTTCCAGCCTTGTTGTGTTACTCTGTACAGTGGACAATTTACAGGAGAGAAAAATCTGCCTCATTCAAAGTTGCTTTCCAAATGTGAAGGACCAGCTACCCCCGTTAGCCTACACTGTTCAAAGAACAAAAGCAGGACTTCTATTTCTCAATGAAAAATAACCTTCAGTGAAAAATCACATCTTCCTTGGTGTGGTTAGTGCCATAAAACTAAATTAAGACAACAAGGTTCTCAGAATCAGGAAGCCTTCACATTCTTCTGACAGATTCTGATTTGAATTCAGAATGTCGCTTCATACAGGAAAATTATACTTGCAGTTTTCTTTGTAAACACTCTCAGCTCTGTTGTAATAACTGTGGTAATGTGGATTGCATGCAGAAAATGCATTTTATAATTTCTTATTCACCCAGCTGCTAAAACACCAAATGATCTACAAGACATATGCACAGGCTGGAGTTGCTTCATTTGTTATAATGTATAATTTCTCAAGAAGAACAGCTTTAGATTATATGCACTGCTGAATCCAAAAAAGCAATCTGCTTTGTCCTTATTTAAGAAGTACATCTTAGAATGCACATGTGAATTATTTGTAAATATGACTGACTGGCTTTTTTTATTCTTAGCACATTTGGGCTGTGGCTTGTGGCAAGCTTATGCATTGGTGATGACAGTATTAGAGTCATTAAAATAGCATCTGAAAGTTTTTTCATGAACACAAGCCAAAGTCAATATCCCACCAGTTAAATAATGCATTTCATAATTATAGCAAATATTTAATTTTCAAACAAATATCCTTTTGCTCTCTCAGAATCAACAGCAGCAGTTAACATGATGGTTCACAATTAATAAGGACCCAGGAGAAAAACCTCACACAATCGGTACTTTTCATCTACATATTTATGAAATTTCATCAATTATTCATGTAATATTTACTACCGGGAGTGGTGAAAATGACAATCACCCCTGCTGGAGAAACAGTCAGTTCTCTTTAAAAGTGTTGCAAGCAGCATTAATTCAATTCTAAAACTGTTATATAGAGATTAAGGGACATTTTTAGGACCTGAATGTTCTGCATGAAACTATTGTTTTCAATTAACTGAACCACAATTTTCCTAATTGATCAACCCCCACACTCTTCTTTAGAAGCCTAGACTTACAGCCACAGGGTGAATCACCCTGCAATTCCCAAGAGATAGCAAATCTTACTGAAACCTCTCTCTGATGCAGTAGTTACCTAGCAGCAAAACCTAGCAACCCTGTAGTATGAGATTAATCCCAGAATGATCATCATAAAGTAATATCTAAAAGACATTTTATTTAAGTATGCCATCCAAAGGTATATAAAACTGCTCAGGCCTCTAACTGTTCAGCTACACGAATTAGAAAAGACTACCCAACAGCATGACAAGCTATTTATTTATTGTTCAGCAAGGTCTCATTTGCTCAGCTCTACCAACAAAGACAGAAACAACCCAGATCTACAGAGATGCCCAAAACATTTAAATGCAACTAAGATATTCAAAACCCTTCCTTATCTAGAATTCAACGTTCGAGCGATGAAATCCCTTAGTCCCTACAGCTAGTGGATAAGCACAAATTCTTCAGGCACAGGTTCTGCTCAGTTGCTTGGAACCAAAGTCCTAGCAGGGTACTCAAACCAAACTTTCTCCCCTTTCTCTTCTACAACGTAGTAACCGTTTTCAGATCACCTCAGTGTGACCAGAACACGCACAAAAGACAACCAGACATAAGTCCTTGTTGTTCTGAGCTGTCCATCTGCATCCTACCCAACAATATAGTGTGCACAACCCTCACCCGAGAGGAAGGGGATTACTCTCAAGGACTGGTACTATGGTGCCAGGAGGAGAAAGAGAGAACATTAGTCAGAATATAGCATTTTCCCTGAGGGATGAGATGTCCTTGCTTCAAATCAGGGAATAGAAAAACTGGAACTAGGTTTCTTACCTCCTTAGTAAATCCCTGCCACACCCTGTAACATCTCTTATTAGCTATCTGGGGTGGTTCCCACACAGCTTACTGGGAACCTACATGCTACACTGTATGGCTGAAGCCTCCACTGGATGACCTGCACTTAAGAGTATTTATCCTGGCAATACTCTGCAAAGTTCTTTTGGTGTAGCCCAAAGCATCTAACCCTTCCTTGAGCCCTCACTTTGTTTGTTTAGCATGCTCTGATTCCACAGAGAGGTGTATATACACTTCTGAGGTAGGCTTGGGCAGCTTTTAGAACCACTGGTCAGGCACAGCTCCTGTGTTTTATTCTTCAAATTACAGAACCAGCATCTTTGGGTGTGCCCTAAAACTCCTATCATGCAAACAGAGGTTAGGAGTATGCAATATAAAGAGAATCCACATCTTTACTGAAACTCTGTATTTTTCCCCTCATACTAAGCATTAGGCTTTCCAAATGTATTTGTACTTGTGCACTGAACAGTGTGGTTGCCTACTGTTTAAAAATGCTTTGGCATTCTTAGGTAAGATGCCAAATTAATAGCACTGAAAAGATGTAGTCTTCCTTTGGTAAGAGAATAGGTAGGAAAGCATGAGCTGAAGTGCCAACTTTCCCGCTTTGCTTTACTTACACAGAGGAAGAAAACCTATCCCCCAGTGAGAAGGGGGAAAGGTAATTCAATCCTTGCACCAGTTAAGCTCTCAGGTCTCCCCTGGGACTACTAAAGTAAGTAATAGGGGTGTGGACACTGAAGAGTAAATCTGAATCTTGCTGAACTGCCATCTGCCAGTAACAGTCATCACCAAGCTGTAAGATACAATTGGACCAAGAAAACTGATAGCAAAGAGCTCTGGTATACATCCCTGAGCTGCCAAGTCATACATTTAACTATAAAAAAATACATAATGGACTATGACAGTGCTTTTAAGAGAATGGTTTGGCCACAGTGAAAAATAATAAGCCAAAACTCTTGTGGTTCTTGTCCTTCAACACGAACAGGAGCTTTATGCATGATGAGAGCTACCTGCACGCAGCCCATATACAACATGGCCAGCCTCATTCTGAAACCCACACGCTGACAGAAGTGCCTTCTGAATTCATCAGCCAGTCAGGGATTACAAGCAATAATGCTCCAAGATTTGCTTTTGCTTCTAATTGCTAAATACTGAACTATTATAACACTGAATTTGTTTGTTTCATGTCCAGCTATACCGACAACAGCCACTCTGTTAGTTATAGCCAGTTTTGGCTATGATCAGCAATTGGTTTTAAGCACTTCTGTGAGCACAGCTGGGTCATTAACATCTTCAGATAGCACTGCTTACCTTAAATCTTTCTGAAACCCCTTCAGTGATGCTGATTGTGAATTCAGCTATTTTAGGTGTACGGAACTTCCCCTTCTTGCGATCAGGTTCATATTCTGTTTTCGTTTTGACCACGACCTTTCAAAAAAAAAAAAAGAAAAAGCTGTCAGCTGAAACTAGCCACAGGAATCTTATTTGTTCATTAACTCTTCTTTTACCTGCTTACAAGCACATTTAGTGCAATGGTTTTTTTACCCCCCACTTTGTGCAATTCTTCTTTGGAAGATGTAGGCTATTAGTTATTTTTCCTGTCATAGCAATCATCAACAAAATTATCTCTCAAAGTGGTTTTGATGGACCTGTTATGCAACAATTTCACAAATGTTCCATTTTTTCAGTGGTGGTGGTCCTGTGTTGCTATACTAGGCAAGCATCTTAGCTCAAATCCAAATCATAAAGCTTCCCACTTTGTAGAGTTTGAAAAGAGCCATCTCCATTTGCTTCAGGAGATCCCATTAAAGGGATTTCAAACTGGAGACCAACAGGATGAGATGATTATTGAAGAGCGCCCATAGACATCTAGCAGATGATGATGCCACCAATAGCCACGTTCTTTGATGGCAAGATTTCGAGTTTAAAAGAAGTGAAATAACCCATCTAGTTGCTATTCACCACGTAGTAGACTATAGCTCTTGGCACTCTTATTTTTAACATCTAACTTTTGAATTATCAGCTCCAAGCAGCAAGATGCACACAAACCCTTGAGATTTCTTGAAACACCCAAGGCTCTTTAACTTCAGTTTATTCCTTACTATGAGCTATTGTCCCAAGCTACACAACTTAGCACCGTACCTGTATTCCTAAAATATTAATTACATCAGTCATAACTCTAGTGCTCTCCTAGGCATTCTAATTGTACAAAATTTTCACATACCTAACCTATTTGCCTCATTTTTGTCTTCTGCAATTTTTCAGGATGTTTTTCAAAGTGTCATTTTCAAGGTAGGGTACAGTTTATTATACTGACAGTGCTAGCAAGATTTGCTCAATTTTCTCTGTTGTTCCAAAGAATAAATATCTAGATCCTTTTAGATTTTTAGAACCAGATTCTATCTTTAGAGCAGCCTGTGGCATCAACAGCGACTACGCTATTCTGAAATTAAGATTGTGACACACAAGCAGCCAGGTACTAAAATTAAAGCCTTGGATTCCCCTCTCTTCACTTCCCTGAAATGGTATCTAGAATGTGTAACTGCACCTAGACTCAGTACCACATAGCTTATTAGACACTTTTACAGTATTATACACATACACGCAAGACAGTTTAAGCCTACTTCAGCTATAATTAATAAGATAACAATTTTAACTATATAACTTTATGATTGCTCAACAGCATCGTGAAAGTAAATTGTCTGAAGATTTTTGGAATGGTTTTTAACATTTTACTTCCCTTCCCCTTTATGTTGCATAATCTCAAGCAACTCAAATCACATTCAGCTGACACTGAACGTACAGTTCTATCTGCTTGGTTATGTAATGTCTTCTTTTGTTTAACATACCTAAATATGAATTTAAATCAGTTCATCCCTTTAATTTAGAAGCTGTCAAAATCATCAAATTCTTAGTGCTGTAGTCACTACTGTTCAAGAAGTTATGCTTCACTGCCATACTGGAGCCTTCTAAGTGAATAATAAGCATAGATATATGAAGTATGTACTCCTATTCATTATACATGAGTGTCTTCATACTTCAGAATTTGATCTGCATGTCAGTCTTGACTTAATGCTGTTCCTTTTTTTACATCAATTGCTCTACTACTGCCTTGGAGTCTGTAGCAACCAGTAGAGACACACTGACACGACTAACCAAACAGAGAAAGAAACCAGTAGGACCAATAAATACGTTTTTATTTTTCCCCTCTATGTTTGCAAAAGGAAGGGAAAGGAAAGCTAATATACAAATAAACTGTGGAAAAGTAGAAAAGCCAACCAAACATTCCTTTATTTAAGCTTCTAGCCAAGTTGTACATCTGCTTTCACTCAAGGCAAATGCCACGAAGGTAGAGGGAGTTCCGCCCTGTTCTAGTAGGAGCAATCAGGCTGGCACAGAACCTCCTGGGCTCACTACAGCAGCTCTGCTCAGGTTAAACCTATTATCATACAGGTCCTTAGTTCAGATTTGTGCTTAGCAGTGCAGCAACATAACAAATTCCTTTGGACGTTGGTCCTTGGTAATCGGTTATATCCAGTCACCGGTTGTCAGGCCTATCAGACACAGTAAGACTTAACTTGTTTTAAAGCCTTAGGGTGCAGTTTTGTCCTCAGTTACAAGATTTACACCCATGTAACCAAGGGCAGAAAATGGACCCTCAGGCTCTTCAACAGCTGTTACAGTTTATTGCATTTATGCCTGCCAACTGGTCACCACACACAACACAGAATGATGTTGATAGCAATTAAAATGGAGGTACAATTTATTTGTACTGCCTACAAGCAACACTCTACCAAGGCAAATTCACAAGCTAAGATTCTTTACCCCCAGATAAGATTATGTGAATTTTTTGAGCTATAAGGAACATATAGCTATCAGTTTATCTAGATGTAGAATTGAGCTTGTGGAGGACAATGCGAAAACCAAAAATTAGCGTGAAGATATTACTGATCATTTCCCAGTTAAATTTTGTATTTTTTCAAAGACCACAAAGCTTTTCTGCCCGATGCATATGTGAGAAATGTGCAATTAAGTATCCTGCTAAAATAGGATACTGAAAAACAGGATACTGAAATATCTGAGAAGGTATCCTACTACTGTATGCCTTCCCTGTAGTAACACTTACTAAATGCTTTATTGTGAGGAGAATAAACGTACTTACAGGCTAACACATCACCTTCCTAAATCCTTAAAATTAAATCCTTAGTAATCAAGTCACATAATGGGGAATGCAGGATGCACACTTCCCTTCCTACCTGTAAGAAGCAGGTTGGACTGCTCCCTTCCAGCTACGGAGCATCTGAATCACCTATTTGGAGGGTTTTTAACCAAATAAGTTGCCAAGAAGAAAAACCAGTGGCCTGTGCTCATCTTGTTATTTCAGCTTGTCTGGGGCTGGCATTAACTTCCTACTGAAGCACAGAAGGAACATGCAAGTTCTTTCTCTCTGTGGCCAGCATGCCCATGTACATCTTGCAGAGACATCAAGCAGTGCTTTATCCCCCCATTAGGGGGGCTTTTTCCAGACAGAGAAAATTCACGTCATTCACAGAAAACACACAGCACCTTCCAGATGCAAAAAAAGAAAGATAAAGGATAGGAAGGGCTATGACAATAGAGCCCAGAGAAGCATGCGTTTTTACATTTATTTCATACAGCAGCACTGAAATCTACATAATGCTTACTACTAACATTTCCCACTGCTTTTTAATGCAAATCACTATGACTGGATTTTCATTAGCTTAACTGTTAAGATTTTTTTCCCCAGAGAGATCTAGCATGCCTTAAAATGCTCTGTATTTCTTGACATTTCTAAGCTGCTCATTACATGTAGCCTATTCTTTTGTTGTTTGCCTGAGATCTGGGTGTGATTCTCCAGGGTGGAAACGAAAGCCTACTGTACCTTATCAGGAGGTGGGAACTGGAGCTGATTGACATCCAAGGGTGTGATCAGGGGGATGGTGTCAAATCCATCCTCCAAAAGGGGCTGCTTTGTGCTCTTCTCGCTGAAATTATTCCCCAGTTTCACCATTCTTCCAGGACAGAGGGATGTTCTGCTGGCACACGCAGGCACACACGCACAGAGATGCGAAAATGTCAAGAAACTCAGGATGCACCACACCTTTTCCCAGCCCCGGTGAACCCGAAATATCTTACGGGGAAGAAAAAAAAAAAAAAGCTAAGAAATTACGCGGTGGTCGCTGTGACTCGGTCACATTCTGGCATTTTGAGAGGCAAGAACGTGGCCAGCGCTTTTATTGTCAAAGTTTAGAAAAAAACCCACCAAACCCAAATGCCCGACGCGTCAGCCTGATCCGGGCGGTAACTTCCCGCAGGGCGCCGGTGCGGCATCGCCCCGCGGGCGCGGGAGGCCCCGGCCCGGCCCCGGCTGCCCGCCCCCCCGCGCCCTTCCC
>VZTV01118581.1:0-17909 GCA_013400875.1 Anhinga rufa | reverse complement strand
TCCCTCCAGTCGCTCCTGCAGGGCCAGGACTGCAGGGCCAGGACGAGCTGCCGCTGCAAGGGGGCGGGGGGATGCGAGCGTGGCGGCCGGCGCTCGCATCGCTCCCAGGGAGATGCGTACTGCGGGGCTCTGCGGCCCGGGTGAGAGAGGACATCTTACGATCTCCTCTGGCTTGCGGGGAAGGTGACTCATTCACTGTGCTGTCTCCCACAACCCCAGGCAACCATGCTCATTCTGTGGTCTTGCAGGTACATCCTTTTCCAGCGTGTGGAGGGAAAACCAGTGTAGGCGATGCAACAAGTGTCGTGAGTGGTAGGCGGCTCGAGGGAGGGGAGGCGGACAGGTGCTTGGTTTTATGCTTCAAAACCAACCAACCTCTTCTCACGGATGACAGCACGAGCAGCCACTCTCTTCCCTTTTGTGCTTGGTGCAAGCACAGATTACAGGCAAAATATTGTCAAGTGTTAAAAAATAGATTGTAGAACTTGAAAGTGACTGCAATTCTTATTTCAAATTTTCTTGCTCTCAGAGCATCACTGTGTTAGTTTATTCTACCATTCGGACAAGATTTTTCTTGGTACCACAAGGGGCAGGGACTGAAAGTTTGCTTGTGCTTGGGGTTCAGCTGTCAGGCCATGGAAGTATTTAATAGTGCTGATGCAAATGTGAACTGCAGATAAAAGTCAAGCCATGCTGATCACAGCTTCTCTTATCCGAGGAGCTGATACATTACAGACGTGGCTTCCTTGCTTTGCATTTAAAAGCACCAGACACTGGTCATTGGTGGCTGAATTTGGGCTGATTCTAAAATGGGCAAGGTTGTAACGTGTGTAGATAGACAACACCAGAGGTATTTCAGCAGTGAGCCCTTCCACGTACAAGTCAGACTTTCATATCTTTAATGGGAATTCAGGCTTTTCTCTGCATATCATAGCAAAACTAAGGGCTTGATTTTTTTTTTTCCCCCAAATCTCAAAAAAACCCTCTCATCTTTGTGAGTATTGTTTTTAATATAAGAATTTAATTTTGTCTGAAAATCATATTAGTCATCTACATCTTTTTTTGGCTCTTCTGCAAGCCCTTCAATAGGTGTTAATGAAACCTGAGTTCAATTACAGTGGCTGGAGAAGGTCCTGTGACTTCACTGGAGTAATGATTTCTCTCGCTTCACGTAGGAGAATCTCAGCAAATCTGGTGCACAGTTAATGAAAAAAATGTACTCAAGACTGTTTAACAACCTATTGCTATAAAAATAAATCTCAATCTCACAGTTCAAAATGATAATATGATTTTTTTTTTGTTGGTCTCTTAAAGAAAGATGCTCTAGTTCCTGTCATCTCTTTTCCTTTTTTCTCTTGTCAAATAATTGATTTTTTTTTTCTCCTTTCTTTCTCAGAGGGCATAGAACAATGGATCTTCCTTCATTGGCTTTGTTTTTTTTGTCATAAACATCATTGATAATGCTAGTGTCGTCAGCACAGTTCTGGGAAGTACAACTTAATTGGTACAACTTCTGGCTGGGTAACTACCTTTGCAGCAGCCAGATAAACATACTGGGAGATGAAAATGATCAGTGGGCTAATACTTATTTTTAAAACATTCTCAATGGAATAAGTTACTTCTAATATAGAATATACTCCCAAACCAACACAAAACATTTTCAAGGTAGAAGTTGATTCTTGTGCCTCTCAATTAGCAAGCAAGGAGTTCTGATGTTGTTGTTGATCGTACCAAATAGAGATGAGGAGGACTCTGAAATAGTGAATTTACCTCCTTGAGCATTATAAGGACAGCAGCATTTATATACCTCTCAATGCCTTACTTTGCAGCCTTACATGTTCCGAGCATCTTGACCCCTGTGTCTGGCAGATACAGCTGGCATTCAGTCATTAGTACATGCTGAGTTTTTGTGTGGTTTGTTCCAGTTGTCCACTGCAAAATGCATTCCGTCTCTCTTTTTCTGATGTCAGTGGTCTGTAAGGCAAGAGGCCCAAGTTCCCTTCCTGGCTGCAGCATAAAGCAAGTCATGTCTCTGACTGTGGATCCTCTTGTCTGTCTCATTTATTTCTCCCATCAGTGTTCTGTTCTGCGTAAATAAAGTGTAAAATAAGCTTGTCTTACTTGAGTGACATTTCATAAATCATACTTGGATATCTTAAGTAGAAAAAATACGTTACTCATTTTATATAGGAAATTGCCCCTGTAAGTAGAAATGAAGGGGTTTCTCAAAAAAACAAAAAGCACTTTAATTATTTCATTTCGGCTATACCCTTGTCTTACAAGCAAGTGTTCTAGAACAGAACAGATGAATAACCCACGGATGGATGAGTGTAATCCATACATTTGTGTGTGAAGCCAAAGTCATTCAGAATCCAAATGGCATCAAAAGTCCAAGTGCTGATCAGAAGTATGTTTGACAGTACACCATAGGGAGCCAAAATAACGCAGCAAATGGTTTAACAAATTGACTGACTAAGTCCTTTCTTCTCCAGCTTATGTGATTTTATATTTGAGCCCTTCTGTTGGCTGAAGGTGGTAAAAGCAATGGACAACTGTGTATTAAGTGTGTGCCTGAGGAAGTATCGGTATCAGATTAAGAAGAATGGATGTAAATGCCCCAGTTGACTGGTAAGGCATTTTTTTCAGTTACTTGAGCACATTCACGGGGTACTCTGTATTAACGTCCCTTGTAGAGAAAAGGAGAATTTTGGACAGCCTATCTATGGTGTAAGTTATTCTTCTCTTTGGCACTGTGCATTTCTTTAATGGTAATCTGCCTTTTATGAACTTGGCTAACTAGGCATGGTCTTATACGGTTCTCTGGTTTTACAGAAAAATCCTTACAGAGCATTTTTGTTAAGCAACTAGGTACTGCACTGTTGCCACTCAGTACTACTACAAATACTTGCCTTACCGTTCATTTTAAGCATGTTTCACCCCATATACTATGATGTAACAGAAAAAAGATGTGTGTTTGTGGGTTTATGTACATATACATACACACACATAAATATCTGTGACTAACAAGTGTCTTTATTTGCCAGGTATGTGAAATGAGCAGCTCAGAGGATTTAATTTCTGATACCAAATAACCAACTATAGTTTGCTGCTGATGGTTTTAGAAGAAAGAATGAGGTAACTTATTAAGAAAACTGTCATGCTTCCTAGTCAGAAGCTGCTGCCTTAAGGATGCAAAAAGGTATATATTAACATAAAGAATATTGGAAAATACATGTGTCTTCAGAACTAGCACACCTCTCTCCTCCAGGGTTCCTGCCTTAGCTCATTTTGCTATAGTTATTCAGGGGGTTGTAAATTTTGGAAAAGGACTGTCCTCCTCAGTACCTTCTACAGAGTAACTCAGCAAATTCCAGGTGCTTAACAAACAACGCGCGTCCTTGCTGAGGCACTTAAGTGTCATGGCCAGCAATCTTTATCTAATGTTAGTGATCTCTGAGGAAACATGGTAGCTCCTCCCGGGTTTTGACTGGTACGCAGGCAACAGAAAAAGCAGCCGATGCACAGAATTGATGACCTAGCAGCTAGTGTCATTAAGTCAGATTGTACCCCGATTTACTTACTCAGACTCAGTGAGGTTAGAATTCATTGTGTGTACCATCAGCCTAACTAGGAAAGCAGAAAATTTGCACTACAATCAAGCAGATGTAGTTCTTCCTAGTGAACTAAAGGAGAAAAAAAAATAGGAAGTAATGCCAAGCTTGTGTCTGCTGGCACTTGGTCCAGGAAATGATACAGAAGTCTTCCTTAAATAACAGTAGGTCTGTGCCTCACAAAAGCTGGAGAAAGACCAATTGCATGGGACGGCCTGCAGTTTGACCTGAAGAACTCAGTTTGACCTCAAGAACACACGCCAAGTCCTCATTTTGTAGCAGAAGTAAGAAGAATAAAGTCACACACTCTCTACATATGGAAATTAAGGAAATACTGTAAATGGGTAAGTGCTATAGAGCTGGACTTCTGATTCATCACAGGCAAAAGCTCTAGAAATTGTAGGGGTTTTTTCCTGCAAAATACCTTTATTGAAAATGAGGACAAAATTGTGACCATTAACCTATTATTTATGGTTTGATGATGCTTTATTCAGGTTGGCCACATGTCTTTTTCTTTGTGGGTTGTTGTTTATTGACACAATCAACTGAAATGGTTCTTCTGGAGCCATTACAATTCGTTGTGTTAGTGCAGCTGAAAACACTTCAGCATACCATGTGTCACGCTTTGTCAAGTTAACAGTTGATGTTTCCAAATCAGGATTAGGAACAGTGCTGATGCAGTGCAATGCAGCAATTGCTTGTGCAACATAAGCATTCATTAAAAGGGACAAACGCTGCTCCTATTGTTGTTTGTCAGGTGTCCTAGCAGTTTATTTACCATGAAGCATCAAGTGGTCCATCCCTTCTGAATCTGAGGTTACTTACAAATCCCAAAGGAAGAAGAGCATTCTCATATAAACGCTCATGAACCACTAGTCTGTCTTATCAAGCCAATAATCTTCAAACATTATATCTAACTCTTAGTTAGCAATAGGGAAACACAGGTTAAGTGATGTGCCAAAGGAGATGCAAGAAATGCATGGCAAAGTCAGGCAGAGCCAGCTGCATGGCTACTAGCACATGATACAACTAGGAATTCACCTCACCAGATAGTGCTAAGGTTTATGTAGCCCCTGTAGGCCCTCTCTCTGCCCAGTAAATCCACACTGGGACAGGAATGAAGCTAAAACTCAACTGCCTCTTTCGGATTTCATTCTCTGATGTGTATATGTGATAGGCTTATGTATGAACAACTCTAGAATTGTTAACATTTATGCTGAAATGGATAACTAGATAGCGAACTTGTGCATGAACAAAAGCGATACATTGTTGGTGACAGAAAACAGCCATATGAAAAAACTCTCATTTTCAGTTATTGCCAGTTACTGTCAGATTTGTAGAACTGCTGAATGGAAATAAAGGTAATGACATTGAAGAAGGCACGTCTGTTATTTCCAAAATCATGGAAAAGGAGGAGAATGAATTCTTCTTTGGGACAAATTGAGCAATGGTCACTGGAAAGCTGTGAAATTCTTTAAAACATCAAACAATTCTTCAAGCCTGGCTTCCTAATGTTAATCACAGAATCACAGAACAGTAGGGGTTGGAAGGGACCTCCAGAGATCACCTTGTCCAACCCCCCTGCGTGAGCAGGCACACCTAGAGCAGGGGGCACAGGACTGCATCCAGGCGGGCTTTGAATGTCTCCAGGGAAGGAGACTCCACAACCTCTCTGGGCAGCCTGTGCCCCTGCTCTGTCACCCTCACAGGANCTCTCTGCTGGACTTGCTCAAGCAGCTCCCTGTCCTTCTTGAACTGGGGGGCCCAGAACTGGACACAGTACTCTAAATGCAGCCTCACCAGGGCAGAGCAGAGGGGCAGGATGACCTCCCTCAACCTGCTGGCCACACTCCTTTTAATGCAGCCCAGGACACCATTGGCCTTCTTGGCCACGAGGGCACAGTGCTGGCTCAGGGTCAGCTTGCTGTCCACCAGCACTCCCAGGTCCTTCTCAGCAGAGCCACTTTCCAGCAGGTCAGCCCCCAACCTGTACTGGTGCCTGAGGTTGTTCCTCCCCAGGGGCAGGACCTTGCACTTGCTTTTGTTGAATTTCATCAGGTTCTCCTTGGCCCAGCTCTCCAGCCTGTCCAGGTCCCGTTGGATGGCAGCACAGCCTTCTGGTGTATCAGCCACTCCTCCCAGCTTGGTGTCATCGGCAAACTTGCTGAGGCTACACTCCTTTAATCATCCTGAATTCATATGTAGACACCTAAATAAGATTTTTCAGAAGGAAAATAGTCCACATATTGGAATGACACTGAGACAGAAGAAGTTCTAAGCACTCAGATTCTCAAAAGCAGCATTTCTCAAATGGTGAAACAAACACCAGTGATATACCCACATAAAGCACAGCGCAGTAAAAGCCAGAAGGATTGCTCTGAGAGTCAGAACTCTGAGCTTGCGGGTGCAGCAGGAGGGAGAAATTGTGCTGCAAGGCAGATTATATTCTGTACGTTCTCACACCATCTGTAGACCTGCAGATTCATCTCTTGGTGAAGAGAAGACGCCAAAATACAACAGGGAGAGATGAGTGCTCTGGGTCTGGGGTAGAAAGGGAGAGGCAGTACTGACTGATGAGTTGGTCTCCAGGCCTCTTGCCATTCCCAGCTACCAGACCCAGCACTTTGCTAAATTGGGACAGAAAGGTGACAGTCCTAACAAGGAGGAAGAGGCAGGGCTTTGGCAGAGGGATTCGGGGAGACAGCAGTGATGGGATATACTTAAAGGCAAGGAAGTGCTGTTTTAGGGGTAAAGTGAAGTTGATCTTTTACTGATCTCTTCCCAGGTTAATCCTGCTTATGATTTAAACAGTCATTTAAACGGCTAAAGTTATCTGATTTAGGAAAGCACAATAATGTTTTGGCTATTATACAACTGGATTTTAAACAGCATCTAAGTGACACAAGGTCATGCAGATATCCAAACAATCCTCTATTAATTTAGAGTATTACATGAATTTAAAGGATAAGATCAATTTCAACAGAAGATTGACTTAACCACTGAACCATTTATTTAAAACAAAAAGTGCATAAACAAACCTTTCACCAGGAATGCTAGGATGCCATGCTAGACTTCTCTTTGGCCTTGAACCACTTCAAATTAATTGGTTTGGAGCCAAAGGAGGTGCACAATATATCACAATTTATATTTAGGAAAACTCATTAGAAATGAAAAAGTTATGTAACTCCTCAGAGAAAGCAAAAGAAATATAGGACAAATTATACTAAAAACACTGCAGTTAAATTATTTTAACAGCAGGGTAGCTTTAAAAAAAACTGTTAGGACAAAATCCTACATAGCATGGGGGAAAAAAAACTTTTACATCTTACTGTAATTAGAAACTCATCAGGTTAATGGGGCAATTTTTCAAAAGCTGCCATTTAAGTTTTTGCACATGGCATTGATCTTGCTGTATTTCAGTTTGCAAACAGAACTTGTCCAGAGAAAAAAAACAAAGCAATCAGGCATTTTCTAATGTACATGTAAATTCAAAGCTCTCTTTGTGCTTTTTCATTCAATTTGTACTTGTGACAGAATTCTAAGAAGATTTCACTTTCACTTCAATATCCACTGACTGAAATTGCCAAAAGCACCAAGTGATTTTGGGGTATCTCAGTCTAGCCGGGAAACTGAAAGGCTTCAAGGAAGGAAGGGGAAGGGAGCCAGCTAGTCAAGATCCACTCTTAATTTGAGCACTAAAATCTGGGGCATAGGAAATTAATGATCACTTCTGATAATTTAGGTTAGCACTTTAAAAAGTTGTTCGATATTTAAATGCATGATGAGAAGAAATGCTGAAATGAATGGAAAGGGATGCAGCATAATGAGAAAAGTTTTTCAGAACAGCCAAATGACAGGAGAACCCAAATCTGTAGGGATTTCATTTATTAACTATGGCAGTTTTCATATCTGTTGTTTTGTGACTTCTAAATATGCTGCTTCTTTATGAAGATATCTAAATGTCGAAAGACAAAGAGAGGGGGATGTACAAAACCTCTGCTCACTGCAGATGACTAACAAGTGAAAAATAAGAGAGAGCCTGCAAAGCAAGTCATGAATGAGCCAGCTACCTCTACTGAAAGGATGAATTATTCCTTTTAGAAAGTAATGAATTATTAGAAGTGTCTGGACTGCAGCAGCTCTCCACTGTAAGTAATTTTTTTTTTTGATGACGCTTTAAATGTGGTACACTGAAAACCAGCTGCAAACAGAGATGTTACTAAACAGCAAGGTGTAACTGTGCCTACTATTATATTGATATTTTTCAGGGTGGGTGGATCAAGGCAATGAAGTGAACGGAATAGAATAGAATAGAATAGAATAGAATAGAATAGAATAGAATAGAATAGAATAGAATAGAATAGAATAATTCAGTTAGAAGGGATGTACAACGACCATCTAGTCCAACTGCCTGACCACTTCAGGACTGATCAAAAGTTAAAGCATGTTATTAAGGGCATTGTCCAAATGCCACTTAAACACTGGCAGGCTTGGGGCATTGACCACCTCTCTGGGAAGCCTGTTCCGGTGTTTGACCAGCTTCTTGGTAAAGAAATGCATCCTAATGTCCAGTCTAAACCTCCCCTGGTGCAGCTTTGAACCATTCCCATGTGAAACAGAGTAACTCAATGAATGAAGTAAAACTGTGTAACCAGTTAACTAATATCAGAGGGTACTCTTGACTTAAAAATGTATTGCTATTTACATAATATTATTAGTTCTATATTCTGGATGGAAAGGGGTTTACATGCACATTTCTTGCCTGTTATTAAGAACTGTAAAAGCAAACCTCATTCACAGCTTATGTGCGCTGCGTATCACACTCATTTGTAAGATTATCCGTTCTGTGATTCTGTGATTAGAGCTCTATCATGGCTTTAAAGCAGCAGAGTTTTTCCTATCCTGGTAACCCATTTTGCATTCCTTTAAGCTGACAATCCATGGGAGAGAAGATACTTTGAAAAATGATGACAAAAAGATGTAGCAAGCAATATCAATAGTAACTTGAAAGTAATAGTATTAACCCTGCAGGATCTGTTTGCCACAGGAATAACTCCTAGCTGAAAAAATGAAAACCAAGACCAGCTACATCCAGACAGCACAGATGTTGACTAGCACAGGATTACTGGTGCTTCACAGCAAGAGATCCAAGAACTTAAAAAACCCTAATTGTATTCTGTAAAATATGCAGCATTTTCACCCCTATATTTAAATTCCTTATTTTATGTTACTTTAGGAAACGGCAACTGAGGGCATTAAGCACCCTAGATGCTAAGAAATCTAAACTCATTACTTAGGAATTTTAAATCAATCAAATCTCTAAATGTAGTACACATTTGGAAAAGAATTAGTCAAAATGAAAACGCAGTGAAAAATAGAAAATAAAAATGACAAGCGAGGAACAATTCCAGAAAGACAGGTTTCCCACTGCACATTAAAGTACAGCTGGTGAGGAAATCTGCCAAACACATTCAGGACTCTCCATAAATCGGGTTCTTGAATCAGTGTCTTCAATCAGAACTAGTGGTAAAGACATCCTGTTGCCTTGTGGGAACAGAAGGGGAGCGAGAGCTCCTTGAATGCTCGGCTAAGGGCAGGCTGTGGAGAGCAAATGTTAGATTCCTTTGCCTGAGGAGAACATGGGCAACTGTACCAAGCAGCTTCCAAAAATACTTTACGTCTTCAAAGCAGTGGACAAAGATGAACTAACAATTCCCAGCTCCCTTTCCCATACTAGACAAAGCTGAATTCCAAAAGAAAAGCAAATCAGGCCTGAGGCTTGAGAGACAGAAAAGGCCAATTTTTCAAGAGAGTTGGGATGGCCAAGCTAATTCACAGTAGTCGTTTGGTGAAAATCTCCAGGTTATAATCGCTACAAGGAAGTCCAAAGTGCTGTATTTTAATACCTTCCCAACTGCCTAACTGCATTTTGCTCAGCTGAACTCGATCCAACTGGCTCTTAACAAAAAAAGAATTTGCAGATAGTCATAAGATCATAAAGCAACAGCTCACCGGACACAGAGAGGAGCAGATGGATATTTTTGTCATTTCCCAGTAGTCTGTTCTTGTTTTCACCTATCTCCAATTATCGTACATAGATGTCGACTACTAGAAATTCAAAAAGGAGTGCTGCATAAGGAAATACTCCACAAAGACAAGGAAGTATCTATCACTTCTACTAAAGGAGGGCATCAGCCATTCAAGAGCTATTCTATCTGTTCTGCCATTCTAGTCCTACAGTGCAGCTATGGATATTATAAAACATTCTAGAAGTAGCAGCAGTAGGTACTGGTTGCCTTCTCCCCACTGCAGGGAATAATTTTTAATCCGCATAGACACTTTTTCTTAAACTAGATCATATTGAGCTTCAGATAGCCTAAGTCTCTAATATTTGCTTTTGGGCAAAAGTTGTGATCTTAATTTGTGATTTTAATTACTTTCTTACTCAAGACATTTTTCTAGAGGATCAGCATATTAACTCATGGGATTTCAGAGAAAGTTTAAGCCTGTTCAAAACATGATTTTTGTTCAGGCTACCATTATGTCAGTTTGGGACAGGATTTTTTTAAAAAAACAGTATGATCATAGCCACAGAACACCATAGTGCAATGGCAGTTCCATTTGTGTAAAGACATCTCATCCTGACCAAGCTTATTCTTCCTCTCATCTGGGAAACATTACTCTTATGTCAAGCATGATAGCAAATATGGTTCACGTGTTCCTTCAGTAGTCTAGCCAACCTAGTATATGTTGCATACACAGACTCTAAAGAACACCAATGTCCAGCTCTGCTGGAAATGGAAGGCCAACTTTCAAAGACATTTTTACATACATTTGTGGGTACCTGTATATAGGTGGGTACAGCAGGGTGTCTTTTTGAGACACCTAAGTGCTTTTACAAATCTAACACAGAGCCTGAATATCCTTAACATCCTTGTCCAATGTACATAACTCATTTAGATTACTTAAAGAAAACCCAGTTATCAAGACACATGAAATATTAAAAATATTTGGGAAGTAATTGTTACCTACAAAATAATTTATTCACATTGTTTTAGAATGTTTTTTGGGAACAGTATTTTAACAGATCTCTATTACAAAACTTCCTATTAGTAAAGCAATTGACAGTCAGTTCTGGTAGAGCTGAGTACTTAAAATACTTCGATAAAACAAGCGTAGTACCTGTGGTTATCAGCTGCTGCGCACTCAGGAAACACAGAAAGCAATATACTTTCAAAGAGTAACTAACACATAAATAAATACATTTACATTTAGTTAAGATTCACTTAGAAAAATACTACTGAACAGGGTTGAAAATGCCACAGCAGTAAAATCCCAGCTGAAGCAAGAGGGAGGTGCACATCCTCTTTCAGTTCAGGCAATCTGCTGGTTTTCTGGCAGAGGCACAGGTAGTAACAACATGGCAATACCAGTTACAGTGATAACAGCCCTTACCACAAACAGTAAAGCCATGAAATGTAGTCGGGTTGTAAAGCTAAAGTCCTGACAAAGTTATACTATTTGACTCATAACACTTTATAGATACCTTTATTGCTGCCAGACCTGTAGGTAGGTTTAAAACCAGTGGTAGTGTTTGACCTGCATCCATTACTAACCGGTATAGCCAAAATCACAGAGCCAACATTGCAACTCCATATCAGAACATCCTTGGAAATTACATGTAAGGACCAAATCCATACTTTTCACTTTACTATTAGATTTTAGGTTTTGTACATTTTTTCTTAAGACAATATTTGCTTACTCTTAAAGGAACCACTTTCATTTTTTTCTTGATTATTCTCCTCCCATGCTGGGGAGGGTACAGCTAAGCAATTTAAACCTTGCAATTTCCAAACACCTCATACTTCAATTATTCTGAACAGACAACTTCTCACTGTTTATGCTTTGACGTGTTTCCCTGATCTCTGCCCTTTCAGTTTGAATGCACACAGCTCCAAATAGAGAGAATCATTAAGGTTGGAAAAGACCTCTGAGATCATCAAGTCCACCTGTCGACCCAACACCCCCATGCCTCCTAAACCATGTCCCAAAGTGCCGTGTCTACACGTTTTTTGAACACCTCCAGGGATGGTGACTCCACCACCTCTCTGGGCAGCCTGTTCCAAGAAGTGTTGCTTCTGCTAGGCACTGATTTTCAAGTTTTATTAATTCCTTGGTGTAGTCCTGTTAAATGTCACTTCAGGTTCTGTACAATACTTTTAGATCCTTGCCAGAAGTAGAAGCTAAAGCATTTGTTCTGCAGGGAGAATTAGTGGGGAATGACTTCCTAAGTCAGTAGACGAGTCAGCAGGTGGGCATCATACAATCGAAGAATGGCAAAAGGTGGTTACCAATAAGTTCAAAATAGGGCAGTGTTAAAACTACTTAGTGTGGTGAGCATCCTTTCAGGCTAAGTGAAAGAAGTAATTAAGGGTTTCCTTAGAAAATAGTACCAGGAAACAGTCAGAGGTGCCCAGAGCCCACAGAGCTCTGCCATGGGGTCAGAGCATTTCCCAAGGCACCGCTGCCTGAGTGCGAGCAGCTGGCTGGCTTTGTGTAACAACCTGCGGCAAGAGGAACAGTTGTAAAGTATTAAGGCATGAGGTGGGAGCACGCGTTCACAAAACACAGGGCGATAAAGCACATTATAAAACTAATGATATTTGTATCGCACATCACAATACCCACGCGACTGAAGCACGGACAACTGCTGGCTGTCGGCAATGCCATCTCCAGCTCTGTTCGGAGGGTATGCCTAGGGTAAGAAATTACTTCTTTACAGTTTGCTAAAGATGTAGATAGCGAACCAGTTACCACATTATCACTTCCTAACATAAAGGAAGGAGGTTTATGGCTATTGATAAAGCCACTGCCTGGTCGCCCGGGATGTGCAGTGAGCGGGCACCCCAGCCCGAAGCGCTGACTCGAGTCAGAGGAGCCCCAGGGGAGCAGCTCGACCCCAGGAGCATCCCCCTGTGACTCGGGCTTTCACTGCCACCCGGTGGACAAACGGGTTTACACCGCCCCTTACTCCGACCTCGACCTGCTAGTGATGATGCATCAGAGAGACATTTGGCCCAGTGGCTTTACAGGAGAAAATAAATTTCTTAACCTAGATTCATGGAGGAATAAGGGAGAGATGAAGGAACCTATTGCTTGATACAAACCACACATTCAAAAATCGTGTGGGTGCATCCTAAAGCATCATGAATGTGACTTACAAATAATGGCTACAAATATTTGAAATGCTTTTTGTCTTCTGATTTCTAGGCACTTACAATATGTCAGGCTTTTTTTTTTTGCAACACCAAGGGTTAACCCCTTTTAACGGTAGGTTTTACCTAATCACATCTTCAAAAGGAAGAACGTTTGAGAACAGCAATTAACACAAATATTATAATTAAGCTGCTAAAGAATGGCGATATTAATGGTGGTTACTAACAGGTTACAAACAATGACAGATGATATGTGCAGGACAGTCAGAGTGCTCAAGATACTCATCCATATTGCAGTCCACAAATGAGAGCACTCCTTATCAGATATACTTTACACAATATCATTTGATGTCCTGGACTTTGATTATTATTTCATATTTTGTCACACTAGGACTCTTCTAAGCACTTAAAAAAATACAAAGGGATGTGACATCAAAGCAACAAGAAAGAAAAACAGAAGTTCTAGATGCAAACACAAAGTGGAAGTGTGTGGCTCATAAATACTGTTTGTATAACACTTGCATTAGGACTTCAGTCAAAAGCATGCTTTACGGTTATTGCTTCTAGGCTTAGAAATAGCAAAACTAACTTGGCCCTAGGTATTTAAAAGCTGCATCTTATTTTGAAAGAGAAAGTTCTTTCTAGGTGGCCACAATCAGGATTCCAGTTTTCCCCACGTGCCAATGCAATCATTTGGATCCAGAGCTCAACAATTTGTATTCTTGACAAATATTTTAATTACCAAAAGAGTCACTTACTAGCCAGTGGAAGAAGAACAAAATACACTCTTCTTCCTATTTGACTTGTTAATGGATGATTCCAAAGGCCTTCCAGGCACCTAGCAAAGATCCTTGGGTCCTTAAGGCCCCAGCGGGTATCCTTCTGCCAAAGAAGAGATGAGAAAAGCAGAAAAGCTTTTAAGATCAAAACCCTTTTGGTCAATGTCCTTTTTCTGGTAGCTCTGAAACTCATGATTACAAGACAAATAATTTATTAGGGTCCATGATTATATTATCCATTTCAGGCTGTAAAATAACTGCTCTGAAGCAAACATGGCATAATCTAATCTACTTTACCGTAACAGCAGCTGAACTGAGCGTTGACAGTGATTTTCTTTTTGTATGCTCAACTCCTAAACTCAGACTGAAGTTTGAGCTTGAGAGGATGCGGACTACAATGAGTGAAACCAAAGGCAACATTCATATGAATCTTAATGAAGTGAAATTCTCAAGCTCCAGGCAGCTTCAAGTCTTCTGCAAGTCAGACAGAAGATCTGCATTACATGAGAGCTTGATGTAACATTATGATACTCTCACAAATACAAAAGGTTGTATTTTCCAGTACCTGATTCCCCTGTGACACAGCTTTTAAAATCATGATTATGAAAGGTTTCGGGAAGTGAAGAGAGTGTATGGAAAACCAGTGCAAATTGTTTGCTTAACAGCATTTGCTTTTAGAGCACGTCCAGAAGTGTTAAAAATATGCTTCAGATGACAGGAGTGATTCATGACTAGACAGCTGCTGAGAGAGACATCACTGACAGGAGAGAGAGGGAGAGAGTTCGTGTGAGAGAGGGAGAGAGATTTGACATGCAAATTACTTGGAGAAAAAGAAATTAAATACCTTTTCTTCTCTGCTTTAGAATTTAGGAATGATTTTAATGACTTTTGAATTGAAACAAAGTTGTTGCATCTCCTGAAGCTGTCAGAACTTCAGCGCCCCTCAGACCCGTTTCACAGGCTGCAGTCATTACTCAGCTGATGTGACTGTCTGCCATCGCCCTCTGGGTAGGAAAAGGCAATATTCTTTTGTCTGTTTGGTGTTTTGCAGTATTAAGAGACTGACTGCTGAATTTCCTGTCAAGGCCTAACTTCATAAATAACGCAATTATTACACAGGTGTCAATCTTTAGACAAAACTTTTAATAAACTTGCTTGGAAGTAAATCCCTGCTCAACAAGTAGAAGGGATGCTTTCCCCATTCTGGATCCATGCAACGAAGTCAGAAAGTGACTGACTGAAATCCAAATCTGAAAGTAATGACTAAACCATTTAACACTTGAGTTTGAGCTTTGCTGATCTCGGGCGTTCCCCATTTAAAAGATATCATGGCAGAAGTGCTCACCTCTGGTCTATACCTACAGTCCCACTGCTTTTCCCTATCCATTTAGCACAGATCTGGTAGCACAGCCCTCAACCTGTGGACACAGGACTTTACTGTAAGAGCCTACCTCTAAACAGCAATCTTCATTGATTTTCTGCTTTGATATTGCTAATTTCATATATACTTACAGTGGTATGATGCTCCCTGGAAGCCCAGGCTTAAATTTTGGTGTTTGTCAAAACTAGTCAGCCTTAATCTTGGCCTTTTCATGACTCCACATATACATACCTCCTGGATGACTTAATGCTTATGGCTGTTCTGTATATTTTTTTCCCTGAAATACTGTGCCTTACTTTTTGTGCATGGCAAGTGAAAATGCAGAGGGCCTTTATTCTGAAGTGGAAGTAAAAAACAGTAAAATCAGCTAGAACTCTCTGTATCCAAATTTACAATTTTTCAGCCACATCCAAAATAAGCATGTCATACATTCATATATTTGCATTGAAAAAGCTAAGCTGATTTTAGAAAACCAATATGATTAAATCATAGGCAAATTTGTGTCGACCACCCCCTTTTTAGAAGGGGCTTTTTTAGCTTTCTTTGTTTCACCAGAATACAGATTATCTATTTGAAATACACGAATTGAATGGACTTCCCATTGAGGTTAGTGTATTCTAGCATTGTAATAAAGGTTATGAAAAGATGTCCGAGCACCAGCTGGCCTTCCTTTGATCCTCTCCATTCTTGTGATGATACATTTTCACACTTAAGATGATTCCCTTCTACCTCAAAGGCTGAGAGCTGCTTTGGTCCTTACAAATATTAACTGCAATCACAATGACCTATCTTTCTGGTTCCAGTCATCTGTTTAATATAGAGTGGAAGGTCAGAACTACATTAAAAGGGCCTGAAAGGCTTTATTTCAGTATACTGCCCCCTGCAGAGCTTCACAAAAAGCTGGCAGACTTGTAGTTCATGCATGCACGCTCCTCAGCGCTGCATTGTGCGGTTCTATTAATGGGCTTTTGTAACCTTCCAGGAAAAATTCCCTCACCAAGAGAACAAAACTGTTGTCAGATCTGAACACGCATGTGAATATCAACTACCAAAAAAAAATAATTTATATTTAAACAGTAGGGGTACTGTCTTTAGAAAAAAGAATGCCTGAGTCACTAGCTTGCATCTTCACTAGGCTGTATTTTAAAGGTAGTTTTTATCTATTTGCTAGGATGGAGATTTAATAACAGAGATGGAAACCAACTGTTTAGAGAAGGCAAATTCAATAATAGATGTCAGTAAGGATTAATGAATAAGGCTATGGACCAGAAAGCACAAGCCTGTGTGTACCAATACAAAGAAATCTATTTGCAGCACAGTGGAGCGCAGGTCACTTTGAAGTCATTAGCATACTGAATTACAAAATAGCTGCATCTAAGGCCCTTCAGTTGTCATTAGAACACATTTCCCAAGCTATCACATTTTCCTCCTTCAAATCTGCCTATAAAGCTCACATCTGCTTGCTTTCTCTTAAGTCTTCTGTACAAACAGGACCATCTACATTTCATGCTGTGCTTGTTTTATGTATCGCTTCTAAAACAAGCTCTTTAGCAAGAAAGCTGAATATCCAAAATCCCGACACACACTCCAAAATATGGAGACTGGAGATTTTTACAGAGTTTTACAACTATGTGGGACTCCATTTACCTATACGCCTCTACATTTTTACTCACTGAGCTTGAATACGTTAACCTCTGGTCTGGATTATGAGGGGTGGGTAAGTGGCATGAAGTGAGCAGCAAGAATTGAATGCAGCTGTCCACATATGAATGGAGCTACCCACAGTGGGGAAGACAATGAAAGGAAAGAAAAAAGTAGATTCCAGAAGCAAATGGCCTATGGGGCCAGTTCCACTTGCTTCACACTAATTTTGTCTTAAATTTGGCTTGCTCTTGTATATGCCACTTAAATGTTTTGGGAAGACTTCATGTGTAGCAATTACTTCCCTATGAAATTATCAACAGGAGTTTAAGCCTATTTGGACGTGCTGAAGAAGCCATGGAAACAAAGCAGAGTGCTCTGTTCTAAAGCCCAATCTCTGATTTCAAGAAACTGCAAAACAGCTAGTAGGCCAGGTTTAAAAAGAGTATGAGAGAATGCAGATAGTCTCAGGCCACAAAAACACTCTATGTGCTCAATGGCAAAGGTAATAAACAAGCAGTAAGTCCTTCCTAGTGAACTTTTCCTTCCTTAAATAACTTTTTATTTTCAGTTCTAACTAAACTAGATCTTCAGTTTCAAGATAAGCAGAGGATTTATTTTTTTTTGAGGGGGAGTTATTTGAACTCTGACTTACATATCATTTTCCTATGTGCACACAGAAAACATACCCACATAAAAATGGCAGGTTAAATTTTGTACAGGTTTAATCCACTTAAATCATCCAAAAAACACAATAATTCCTTCAAAAGTTTAAACACTACCATAATTTTTATTTTTTTTATATTGTGCAGGAGTCAAATGACAGAGATATCTCTGCACTCAACAAGCCCAAACTAAGCCCTGAGCAGTTAGTTACCCGCATCTTCTGGAAACAAAAGTGATTCAAGTTTTCAAGATGAACTGAACAGCAGCTCTGAACTGCAGGACAGCTATTCTAACGATTAGCAGTTCTTCGATTTTACTATGCCAGGTTGGTTAACTTTTTTTTTTTTTTTTTAAAATAGCATGCCATTTACATCGATTATAATGGCACTTCAGCAGTCCCTGCTACTGGCCAATTGACTGATGCTTATTCATACCCCTCAGCATGCTGGCTATGGATATTTATGAGCAATAGCTATGGCTGGGTGTCTGCTGCTTGTGAAATACTATTGGCTCAGTTAATTATGTCACGGTTTCCACCTGGTTCTTCAAAGTCACAGGGTAGGCTGCTGTTGTCTGGCTGTGCTGACTTTATGGCAGAGGACAAGGGGGAATGGAC
>VZTV01118578.1:1230-11578 GCA_013400875.1 Anhinga rufa | reverse complement strand
TGTAGGTCCCTTCCAACTGAAGTGTTCTATTCTATTCTATTACACTGACAGCTTGGGACCATGACCGCTTCCCTGGAGAGCTTGTTCCAGTGCTTGACCACCCTCTCAGTGAAGAGCTTTTTCCTAATACCCAATCTCGACTTCCCCTGACTCAGTTTTAAGTCATTTCCTCATATCCTATCACTGGACACCTGAGGGAGATCAGCACCTCCTTCTCTACTTCCCCTCATGATGAAGTTGTAGACAGCAAGGAAGTCACCCCTCAGTCTCCTCTTTTCTAAGCTGAACAAACGGAATATCCTCAGCTGCTCCTCGTAAGTCATGCCTTCTAGTCCTTTCACCATTTTTGTTGCCCTCCTTTGGACAAATTCTAATATTCTTCACACACCAGGTCTGATATAAATACAGAAATGTTTGTCATTCTTAAGCCAACCTACATGCAGTTCCCACTCTCCCACCTGAGAAAACAAAAATCTTTGTCCACTCATATTGGCACGGAGAGCAAGCTACATACAAAAATATTTCATTTTCTATATTTTTTCCAAGCACATTCACTGACCATTCCTTCAAATGCTGCAATATTGATCCATGCATTATCTACATCATAGTCTGTATGCCAGTCTCATATTAGGGTCTAAGAAAAAAAATAAGCACAATTACAGAGGTTTATAAAAACCTGTTTTTCAGAGTGTTATGCAGGAGGTCCAAAGAAATGACAGAGTATGACTGCACTGCACACGTTTGCCTCTTCTGTTTTGTCTTATACCTAGACTGGCAAAGACCTTTTTAGCCTGTTTTCCCAAGCAAATATCACATGCATGACTCGTTCTGTCCACCAGCCTCTTCCCACTCTTCCTTTCATCTCGATCCCTCTAAATGAATCTGTTCACTACCAGATTCAGGTAAAATAACCTGAGAAGTAATGTCCTCCGATACAGTAAGTTCCCATAAGCTTCACGAAAATCAAGAGCTAGGCAGAAGACACACACAATTTTCTGTGCTTGCTGAGCAAAGGGCTGCAGCATGAACTCAAGCTATCCACACTGCTTGACTCTATGGCTACACAATCACCACAGACACAGCTCTGAATCAATCTGAGCTGGAGCTGTGCATAGTGCCTTTTTTACTACAAGTAAGAAAGGTCTAGAACAGCAGAGGGAGCAGGGAATTGTAGTGGTGTAAGACAAATTTGTACAAAGCCTAGTTCCACTGCTCACAGAGCAACTTACTGGCAAAATATTTAGGGTACACCTCACTTATGAATCTTAATCTCAGTGATGCTTTATGTCCTTCCAAAATACCACATAACGAAAAATATCACAATGCCTCCTCTGTGTAATATAGACAGGATCATATGCACAGTGAACCAAATGGAGTAAACAACTTCTAGGTTGCTTGAACAGAACAACAGTAGTTAAAGGCCAACAGTCCAACACATATGTCAAGAAATCAGGGAAGAGTATTTTCTCCTTCACTTTAACATTCAGCTGAATAGCCTTCATACCTGCCAGAATACATAATACACTAGCTACACACTAGTCTTCAGCCTCTCTGGGTTGCCTTCTGCTATGGGTAACGCTAAAGGTTGGTATAAACTGTTATCAGACTTGCATCAAGAGCAATGTACTAAGATATAGCTCTAAATTATGGGTAGATTTTAGTAGCCCTACACTGCAAACAGAAAACCTCTACCGTAGTTAACATGTAGACACTTCCATATTACATTTAATTCTATAGGCAACATATTATAACAGCATGGAAAATGGAGAATTATGGGCTTCAGAACAGGCAGGCAGCCTGAGCACATACCAAGGGTGCCCAGATACCTTATAAAATCCACTCACAAGAATTTGTGCCTGTCACCAGCACCTTATTAGTCACAACAGCCATGACTAGCATAAGCACACCTCTACTGCAGTCACAGCAAAAATTAACAAACCAACAAATTCCAAAGGAACATGAAACAACATTAAAGATGTTAACCAAGAGTGCTGTTGTTTCTTTTATATCCTCCCCTTTGTTTTTGTGGAGAAATGAAGAAACCATGATTAAGGAATACCAATAATGGGAAATACATTAATACTGCCCCACAAAATAGTCTCCCAGTCTCCCCATTGTTCTGGTAAGTCAGTAGAAGATGACATTCAAAGAAGAGGAGGAGAGAAACCTGCTCAGTGTTTCAGGCTAAAGAGGCAGGAAGGATCTTTACACATTTTTTGGCAGTAAGAGATTTGATGTGATCCACCTCTCCTCAGTAACTCTATCTCAAAAAATAGCTCAAAGAGGTATAAGTAGAATTCACTGCATGTTCTCACTCTCTTTTCTCTGAATATTTGCTTTTTTAAGTGTGCTATGCAAGCCTCTTTCCAGCTGTCAATCTCAGCAGTGTTAAGACACTAAAACATGCCTGTCCTAATTCCAACCACAGACTGCACTAATCTTGCCTATTACTACCTGAGAGCACTCACCCAAGAATTGTCACTTATTTTTTCAAAAATAGCCCTTCAGCAAAGACGTGCCTGCTTCTGCTAATTATTTTCCAGTATGATTCCAATCTCAGTTAATCTGATTCCAACATTTAACTACACAAAAATGGCAAGCTGAGAACATGAAAATGAATAACACATAAGTCTCACCAGAAGAGCCCAAAGCTTGACTTCTCAAGGGTCATTGTTGGACGTCAATACATTGCATATTAAGTTTAACTCAGCACTGCAAAGGAATCAGTGGGCTGTAAGAAAACTACTTCAATTTTTGTAGTAAAAGAGTGTTTGAAATATTAGTTATTTTCATTTTTAGGTGAACAGATGGAGTCCCTAGGAAATGCAGATACTGTTATGAGGGTCAGTATCCTTTCTGGTGACAAACTAAAAATGAAATTATATAATTTTAAATCATTAACAGCTAATTCTTGAGAACAACACTGCCTTGAAACCACGTGACTACAAAAACTGCACAGAAAAGATCATCCAGCTCCCCACTGAAAGAAGTCAATTTTCAAAATTATTCCCTTATTCATACTGATTTTTGAGGGTAGATATTAGAGACAGAGGAAAGACAAGCAAAGGAAAAGCATCTCCAGCATCCTTTACCCACATAACATACGTTTTCATGCCATCAACACACAGGTCTTCCAGCCTGAAGAGTATTAAGAATCCTTAGTCATTCTGTAAGTCAGAATAAATCAGTCATCCTTGCTGTCCTTCTCTGTACCTCCTCCAGTTCTACTATATACCTTTTGAGACAGTGTGGAAGGTGGAAAAGATGAAAAAATGTACAAAGCATTCATTCAAGATAGGAATGTACTGCGCATATAAACAGTCGCACAATGATATTATCTGTTTTATTCTTTGTTCTATTCCTGCACCTTCTACATCAACCTTTGAAACCATCAGCTTTTAAGCAGGGGGTGTAAATAATCTGGAAAAATGTTCTTACTTCCCCCCTGTTAGCAGGGAGGGACTGAAACAAAAAATTTTCCATTATGCAGGAAAAGAAGCCCAAAGTGTATGTCTCTACTAATACAGATTTTTTTTAATCTGATTTTAATTTCTTATGGCTTTTAAAGCTTTGAAACTGAAGCAACCAGCATAGTAGATTTACTCAAAATAGACAAGAATATCAACCAACTCTGAAAGCAAACTGTCCCTGGTAGTTAAAAAAAAAAAAAAAAAAACAGGAAAGGCTGTAGTGGGCAGTCTAGACTGACTTGCTCATAGGAAGTATTTAAAAATGCAGCTAGTTTATGCACTGAAGTGCAATCTGTACAATCTTTATTAAAACTCCTATTACTTAGCAACAGATTTTCTCCTTGTCTGTATAACAATATTCCTTATTTTTAATCATACATCAGCCAATCCCAACTGAATCTTGTAAGAATTACTTCTTGATAGACTACCCTAGTCAACTTTTCAAAGTGTGCTCTAGCATCTCCTTGTTTAGCTGTATGACAGAGGGTTAAAAGCATAGGTTGAAGTTTACTTATATTTCATTCAAGGTTCTGTTAGCCTCTGCTGTAGGCCTCTCTTCCTTCACTTCTTTTTATGCTAAAAATAAATATTTTCCATTTTATTTGCACAGGAGCAGTACTATTCTGATAGTTTTCTCCTGAATCAGTTATTTTTTCCTGATCAAAAATTAAATACAAAGAAACACAACAGTCCGTTTGTAAGAGAGCTAAAGCTCGCAGATGTCCACACAGTACCAGAACCATTTGCTATACAAGAGTAACATTTAGCAGTTTTCAAATACGCTTATGTAATTAATATAAAAATAGTAGGCAAGCTAGTATATGTCATATTTTTAACACACTCCAAGATTTACTTTTTATTTCACTCCTAACAGGATATTTTCATAAAGCAATACATAATTATGTTGGGCCCTTATTACCTAAATACTTAATTTATATCTCTTTTTGATAAATAGTCCTAGATACTCCTTCCAATAAGCATTAGGTCTCCTATGTTAACACAAAAACGTACCCATCACCAAATATTAAACTAGCCCGTTATGCCCCTCTGAAGGTTCCACTTCCATTACTCAACAAAATTTCACCACCTAGAGATTTTGCCAGTTCATTAGTAGCGGTCTTTTTGTCATGTTACGAAATAAGTTTTCTTCCCCATAGCTATTCCCTTAACAATGCAGTTTTACTCACCATCCTATGACAACACAGCTTTATCAGCAACCTCTCACAAGACATTCAGCCAGGGATTTATTTTGTTTTGAAATAACACACAAATATCAGTCTTCCACCAGATTTACAATACTAATTTAATTTTTTCCTGTCCTTGCAACTTGCATCCAGAAGCCAAAATACATTTTTTCTTTTAAACCCAAAATCTTTCCAGCTACTACAGTAAGACAGTGATTTTTTTTTTTTTTTAAAGATAACCCTGTAAGAAGGCAGCAAGAAGTAGAAAATAAAAAGTGCCAAGAATGAGGAATAGAGGGAACTGACATTTAAGAAAAAGTAGTTCCACACTTCTAACCTGAGGGGAAGAGAAAAGGGGAGCTTGGCAATCCTGATGCTCTTCATCTTCTATTTATATTTCCTCTTATATTTTATTTTGCTTTTTGGCTGTTATATTTACACACAGATACTTTAAGGTCTGTACGAGACATGGGTGTACTAGAAAATGCAAGAAAGCTAATTCCAATATACCAGTTAGTAAAAACAAGGTCAGTTTTTAAGACCAAAGTATCTTGATCTGTTCAGCAGTTTTAGTTCATGCTTACAAACAACAAAAAAAAAATCTTACTGCATTTCTCAAGAACGAGCAGAGCACTGTTTCAAAACTGGACATGTGTTCTTTTTTCAGTTCTGATGCCCAAGTATATTGTGCAATTGTACAGATTATGAACTTTATCTTTCCTGTTTACTTTTCCCTATTCTAAAACTACAACTCCTTTGATTTGTACTGAGAAATCACCGGCTACCTTGAAATGCAGATACAACTCAAAGTCCTCATATTTTTCACACACGTATATGAGGAACAGATAAAAGGTTTCATTTCTTTTTTAAAGGACTCTTCTGCTAATCTACTCCATTTAAAAGCTCATAGCAAAAAAAATCTTAGAGACCCCATTAACTAGAAATGTGCGCAGAGTATACTCTGTATACTTTTGTCTGTACTCACAGAAGCACAGACAAGAGCTCTCTTCTGCCCACTTCAGGCTGCAAGGTGAAGATACTTGAATGTGTAAAACAGAATTATTTTTCTGTTTATTTTTCAAATGTGACATCCTCTTCTAGTAATTTTTTTAACTGGTTTCTTCCATCTCCACCATGATTTTCAGCAAGGTAACTCTAAAACCCTAATAGATAAAACTAGATGGAGTAATTCTGTGCCATTAGAACTACTTGAGAAGCTCAGTTACAAATATGTATTTGTATTCCCAATGCCATTTACACATAAAACAAATCAAGAGAATGTCCTACTGTGTTTTCAGCAACAGATGTTTCTATTTGAAAGAATTATTCTGAAGTGATTTGAGCCAATGAAAGATTCCTTACATTACAGGCTGAATTTCACTACATAAGAAAAGACTATTGGCTGTACTAGTTACATCACTCTAAATTAACATCCTTAACAGTGAGGATGTTAAGTGTTCAGATTTTGACCCGGTTACATTTAAGTATGCTCAGACCCTAGTCACTTAAAGCAGAACATAAGCATCTCTAACGTATTTCAGTATTAAGAAAAATGGTGATTTATAAAAAGTTTCAAAAGCCCAATAATGTAATCCGCTTTGTTAGACACATACTTCAGTCCAATTTTTATTAAAGACTTTTAGTCAAAAGCCGTTAAAGTAACACAACCAGCTAAGTATCTTCAAAGTCAGGAGAATTTAAGTTAAATGCAAATCCATATTCTCTTTAAAGAGGATTTTGAAAGTGCTTTTTTGACAATATTGAATTATCAAACTCTACTTTAGATTACAAACTTACACAATCCTCAACACTGACTAAGGGAACGCGGAATAAAAAAAAAAAGTCTTTGTTTGCCACATAACTGCTGTTACAGAACGACAGCAGTATACAGTCATGCAAACCTGCAATGATTAATTGCTTTATACTACATGCCACATGCGTAGTAGTTACTAAGACCTACACATAACACAAGCATAAAGGTTTCCCTTACACATTTTCCCTGAAATGCTAAGAAATTTAAAAAAGAAACCACAACAGAAAAAACAAGCAAACAAAAAAACCCAAACCACAAACCAAAACCAAAACACTAGCACTCTCCCAGGTAAATAATTCTGACATACTATAACTACCCCAGCAGCTGATAGCTTCCCTGGAATCTCTAGTGTTCCCCTGTAAAGTAACACTACACTTGCAAAACAGAGCTAAACCTAAGTATGCTTCTGATTAAACTATTAGGTACTCAAACACAGCATAAACTTATCCCAAGAAGCAGTAACTAGAACTTTTCACTTACAGAGAGCAATTAAAAACAAAAACTCCCTCTTAAAAGGTGCTGTAGCAAAGTTTTGCAAAAACTATGCCATGCCACTGTTCTACAGAAAAAAAAAAAAAAGAGGGTGCACCAGTCATAAGATCTGTTCCTTTCTAAAAGCCTCTGGAATGCCTCTTCTGGACACTCCAACTCCTGCTGATGAAGAAGAAGAGATTTCTCTCTCCAGCCATATCCTTTTTCTTCAAGAAAATAGAGGCAAGATCTCTGATACTTCTGATGGTCCTTACCTATTACTATTTTAGGTCACTATGGGAGAATGTTAGCAGATCATCATAACCTGAACTAACACCTACAAAGAAAGAAAGCAGCCTGCTGATGCGATGAGAACAAACTTTTAAGGAAGGACCTGGATGTAACCAAAGCCTATTGTCTGCATTTGTACATAGACCAAAGCAATATAGAAGGATGGCACTAGACATCGCTTAACTCAGAATTCAAAGGAAGAGTTCGGCAGTTCTGGTTTATAAATTTCATTAGGACAGCAAAAATGACAGAATTTTGGTTAATCTGATATTACCACAGAAACTGGGGAACCCTGCCCTAATTTATACTTTCATACAGGAAGGCACACTGGAGCAGCTTTTCTACTGACTTTGAGTCATATGCAATTGATGCAGAGCTAGAAAGACTTTTTTTTTAATTGGAGGGAATGTCACACTGCAGAAGCAGGTAAGAGCAGTACTAACCTAGCTTAAAAGATATGACATTTTTATCAGTAGCTGCAATCCTTCCCTTCAGTCTTTATGAGGAAAGAGAGTCTTTTTAACCAAGTTAAAAAGAACTTACAAGAATCACTTCAGCATAGTTTGCAGGAAGCACTTTTTTTTGTTTGTTTTGTCTGTCACTCCATCCATTCTCTCACCAAGCCTTCCCACTTCGTTTTCTGCATTTCACCCAACTAAATTCTAAGATGAACTTGAGTTTTTTTTTGGGGGGGTTGTGTTGTGGGTTTTTTAAGCTAACAATGAGTGTTTGCTCTAAGTGCATAAATAGTAGCCACTTCCAATTAATAAACATGGCTTTGGTCACGATTGTTTTACTATGGTACCATAGTTTTCAAATCTAGTGTTTTAATGGCATAGGGATACTGAAGCGTGAAGAAAATGAATGCAATACCAACTTCCTGTCATAGATCCTTACCTCTGCCTTGTCTTTGTATCCAAAGACCAGGAGAAATCTTTCCCCCTAACACATTCTTTTAAGAGAAAAAACAGGAAAGTGGGTAGAAATTCCAACTTACCAAAATTTCCAACTTCATATGGAAACATAAGAAAGAAAATTAAAAGCAATAGAACTAACAGACATTCCTCCTTCTTCCAAGGGTTCCACAGACTCAGGAAAAGGGGTTGGCTCTGAACTCTATCAGTATTCCCATGATTTAAGAAGCACTTGTAGGCAGGTGATTATTTAAACTTTATTGCTAACCCTTTAACAAAAACACACAGGCTGACTTACAATGTTTTGTTCACTGATGCTCAGCAATAAACTTAAATTATTTTTCAAACAGAAATAATCCATATCCTTTTGGTAACAGGGTGTCCCACACTGAGAGGTTAAGTCAGTCCCGGGTATGTAAAATTGCTTTCCTGTTTTCAAGTGTAATTATGCATTTAAGGGAATTATTCTACAGTATCATTGGATAAAGACTACTGATAGTAAGTTACTCAAGCTAGAAGCATTTATAGGATCAGATCTTTAAAATATAGCTCAAAATACACACCAAAGAGGTGACAAAAGGATTCTAAACCCACAGTTTCACAAGCAACAAGAGCTGAAACTATTTCTAGCTGCCCCATTTCAAAGCATCTTTGTCAAGAGCTCAGATAAACTGTGCTTTTACAACTGTAAAACTTTTCCCAAAAGGATGAAAAATCCTTCAGGTTTTTTTCTATGCAAAATTTCTTTAATCTTTCTTAGTATTAAAATCAATGAGAAATAATAATTCAGTTTATACCTTGCCCAACATAGATAAGGCTGCACACAAGACTTAAAAAAAAAAAACCCAAATGCAACAGCCCAAGTTAGTGAAGCATTATCACAGCCCACCAATAATCAGTTTGTTTCTATATCACAAAGGGATTAAACCAGAACATGAATTTTAAGGGGAGACTCTTATTACTATGAAGGCCATATTGTCTTTCATGTGTATGACCCTATATAACCCAGCCACCTGCAGTCAGTGACAGTATCACCTCATAAGCCAGTGTTATTAAACTTGCATAACCTGGGGTTTCTTTAATGCAAAATAACCTGATGATTTTCAGGTGCCATGTGAAAATACGACTGAAATATGAAAAGCTCTTTTTACAGTTTCACCCAAACATCGAAGAGCTCCCATTAAAATGATTAGATAGCGTTAAGTCCTTTCCTCTCCTTGGCATACAGTTTAAAAATTTATAGATCTGGAAGCAGAGCTGGATCATCCTAGTTAAACTGGGATGGGAATTGGTATTGTTCCAAAAATAAGACATCTACAAATAAAACAAGTAAATAAACACTTCCACTGAGTTGTAACATTTTGCCACGACATCATAAACAAAGATAAATGACATAAAGAGGTCTTTTGAGGTCTTGAATTCACACACTCTGCTCAGCAGAGCTCCGACATTGAGAGGACCCAGAAAGACTGGCAGACCCGTATAACTTGAGCAGGAGCCGTAGCGACTCCCCACCCTGCTGCGCCCCCTCCTCTTGAGAGGAGGCACACAGCACGTATTGTGAGGGGCGACAGCAGCTCATTGTCGAGGGGGAACCGGCTCCTCACCCGCTCCCTCCGCAGTTTCACCACAGAAAGAAGGTGAACTGAAACGTAACGACATCCTCCTCCTCCTCCGCTTTCATCCCGCAGCGAACCAAGGGGAGGCCGGCCGTGGCACGGCCTCACTGACTCCCAGTCACTAACGCCTCTCGCAATCCACTCGTCGTTGACACAGGTCAGGACTCAGCCCTCAGTCACCCTCACCCGAAAGGCCGTAGACAGGAATAAACAAGGTTATTCGCCCGACACCAGACACCGGCGACACTCCCCCTCTCCTTCCCCCCCGCCCCGCACCTCCACAAGCTCCCCAAAGCACCGACCCTGCCTCCCCTCGCCAGGTGCGGGCCAAGAGGCCCTCAGCCCTGCCCGGGCGTGAGCCAGGGAGGGAGACGGCGGGGAAAGACAGCCATCCCCCGGTCACCGAAGGGAGTCACCGAAGGGGGAGAAGCAACAGCCGCCACCCCCCTCCAGGGGCCCGGGGGTGCGACCAGTCGAAGTGCCGGAAAGGAGAACCCGAGACCTCACCCGAGCTCCCTTCGCCATTTTAGCCCCCACGCCCATTCCCCTCCTCCCCGCCCGCCGGTGACAGGGGCAGCTCGCACCC
>VZTV01118574.1:11332-55111 GCA_013400875.1 Anhinga rufa | reverse complement strand
ACGCAAGGGGAAAAAAATACGCGGCCGTAACCCGCTCGGTTCAAGCGTGCCGTGAGCGTGCCAGCCCTGCGTGCTTGGCCGTGAAGCACCGTGGAGCGGGGGGAAAAACCGGCGCTGTCGTCTTGCGCCACAGCTCTGCTCTGCTACAGATTTCTCCCAGGGAAGGGGGGGAAAAGAGAAAACACACGGTGGGGAATAAACCACACGGCTGTAGCCTGCCCGGCTCGAGCGCGTGGGATCCCGCACGCTTGGCTGTGGCCCGGCACGGAGATGGGGGGGAGAAAACCAGTGCCGTTCTGCGCTGCGACTCGGCTCTGCCACGCGTTTCTCGCAGGGAGGAAAGGGGGGGGGGAAGAAAACCACACGAGGGGAGGAAAAAAAATACACGGCCGTAGCGTGCCGGACTCAAGCGTGCCGTTAGCATGCCGGACCCCGCACGCTTGGTCATGATCCAAAAGGAAGGGGGAAAAACCGGCACCTTTTTTGTGGGTTTTTTTTTTACTGGTTCTGTGCTCCCAGGAAGGAAAGGAGGAAAAAAAAACCCAACAAACCCCACGGGGTTGAAAAAGAAATAAATAACAAAACTCGAAGCCAAAGCCTTCCTGGCTCAATCGCGCAGCAAGCGCGCAGGGTAACCCACCGCAGAGCCTCGGTCGGGAGCCGTTTTGGCCTGGGGAAAGGCCCCTTCCTCTTGACTTCCAGGGAAGGCAGCGATTGTCCCCACTTAACCGGTTTAGCATTTAAATTGTCCCAATTCTGCTCCGCCTTTGCATGGCTCTGGGGCGATGGGCTGGGGGAAGGGTTTCCGCAGTCCGGCTCCCACCCTTGAAGCGAGCAGAGCTTGGGAAGGGAGCTTGGGAGGCGAGCAGAGCTTGGGAAGAAGCTTTTCAAACTTTACGGTGAGCGCTCGGGTCTTTTTATGGTGTCGGGGCTGAGCGAGCTGCGGGGGGGAAAGAAAAATCTCCTTTTCTTTTTTTTTCCCCGCCTCCCCCCCACCACGCTGAGCTTGAAAACACCCAAGCAGGTTTTTGGGGAGGACGGTGGGTTTTTAGGGAGCGCTGCCGGCACGGCAGATGGATGCATCTGTGTTTTGGGGAGAATAAAAGGGAAAACTTTGAGAAATCTGGGGTTTTTTCGCTCAGCAAAGTGGGGGATGCAGCACCGATGTCTGCGCCGGCTCGTGTTCAGTTGGGTTTGGGGTTTTGGTGGGTTGAGGCGCCGGTGGGTGATGCTGAACCTGATGCCGGGGTGGTGTCGTTCCCAGCGCCGCCGGGGTTTCGGCACATGGCTGTGGTGAGGCATGCTTTGGTGAGCAAAGGTTTGGATGGAGCTGGTGAGCGCGGGATGCTGCGATTTATCGCCGAGGAGAGGAGCCGGTGGTCCCTGAGGGATGCCGGATTCTGTCCTTGAGTTGCCTCTGATTGAACCCATATCCCAAAAACCCCCACAGCTTTTAAAAATAAACCCATTTTGTGGGTGTTTTTACCCATTCTCGCCCGGCTGGATCCACCCGGCTCAGGGATGCGCCGGGGTCTTTGGCCGGGCTGAGATGCGGCCGCAATTAAAAAAGCGAAACTCTGCCATGGCTTTTTCCCCCCCTCGGATCCCAGGTTCCTCTGCCAGCTTTGCCGGCATATCGCCACCGCGCACCAGGCACCTTGCCATGCTTTTTTTTATTTCCTTGCAGCAGGGCAACGCGTTTTGGGGCGGCTTCTCGCCATTTGACGGCACGCCAGGAAACGCTGGGAGAAATGCCGGCGCCGTGTGCCGGCTGCCGGGCTCCCATCCTGCCGGCACCGCTCGATGCGGAGGCTTCTCCGACGCTCCTTGCCGGCACGATGGATGAGCCGCCGTGGCATGATGGGAGATACGGTGAAAAGGGAATGCCGTGTGTGTCCGACTGGATTTAAGCTGGATGGTGGTTAAAGATGACGCTGCTTCCCCGCTGTAAGCCGGTGCGGATGGCTTCATCCTGGCATCCCTCATCCCAGCCCACCGGCACCGAGCTGACCCAACGGCAAACCTCTAAACATCTACAAATCTGGGGTTTGCTCCCCAAAACCCGCCTGCGGGCTTGGGGGAAGCGTCGATGGTGGCACCGCTCTTCGGGGCGAGAGCATCCCGCTGGCATGGTGCAGGCATCGAGTGCCATTTCGGGGCGATGCCGGAGGAGTATCCGTACAAACCGAAGCCAGCCGGAGCAACCGATCCTCATGGAAGAAAGAGGCCGGCGTGTGGAGCCAACGTATTTTTAATTTATTTAATTGAATTCCTATTTCCACTTCTTCTTGGCAAATTAACGCACGTTGGCTCCGGGCATCGTTCCACAGGGAAGCGACGGGCATCAGCCGCTTCGGGGCGGGAGAGATTTTGGGGTGGCATTTTGGGGTGGCCGCCGGGCGTTGGGGTTTGCTTCATCGCTCTCCTCCCTCAGCCCCGGGGCGGGGAAACATCTTGCGCCAGCTCGAATAATTCCCTCTTCATTTGCATTCTTTACCTTGAAGGTATTTATAGTCTCTTCTCTGCCTTCTCCTTCCTCGCCAGGGTAAATTTAGCTCCTTCGCTCTCCTCCTGTGCCTTTATCCTCCAGCGGAGCTGATAAGCCCGGCTTTTTAGTTCCTCTTTCCTCCTATTTTTCCCTTCTCCACCCGCCTGGGTCAGGATTCAACCTGGCATCTCTGCCCTGCAGAGATCAGGATCTGAGCACTCTCCTTTATTTCTCCCAACGATTTCATCTTTCACCCTTTAACCTGCAGCAGCATCGGGTGGTGGAAAGTGTTTTGGGGTCATAGTTTATTGCTGAGGGGGTTCCACACTTGGGTGGCCGGTACGTGGTGGCCCTTCGAGGGGTCCTCAAGCCTTTCGAGGGGTCCCCCAGCACGAAGGTACCGCTTTGTCCCATCCACCTGAATTCATACGGGAGCGGGGAAGGATGCAGCACAGCATCCCAAAATCTACCCCCCACGCCCTGGTTTTGGGGGCAGCCCCCCTGATTTTGGGGCAGCCGGTGGCAGAGCAGAGCTCCGAGGGATGCAAACCTGGTGACTTACCCAGTGTTGCATCATGAGATTGAATTTTTTGGGGGGGATAAATAATCAATTTGAGGGCGACTGGGGTTTTTTTGGAGGATGCATGGCAGGGGATGGAGGGGATGTTGTTCCCTCGGCAAATTGTGGCGCAAAGGTGGGGGAAAAAAGCTTTGTATCGGGGAGAAGCGGCACCTTTTGGGGTCCTTTGACTCCGGCAGGGACCCGGCACCGTGTTGGCTACCGGCAGTACCAATTTTTGCAAGGGGAGAGCTCTGGGACCCGATGTCTTGCCCGGCTCCGGGACACCGAGAGCTTTGGTGACCACAGCGAGGCACCAAGACTGTTGGGTTTCCCGGCATGGGCAGAGCTGCGACCATTTCTCCTCTACCTCGGCAAAACCCAGCCTCTTTTTTAATTTTCTCCTCTTTTGTCTCTTATTTCTTGTAGATTTTGCCGGCAGTCCCTGGTTGCCAACCCTCCTGAGTGCCGGCGCGGTGTTTTTTTCCGAGTGACACAGCACAATCGGCGAGGGATGGAGAAAGCTGTCCCTAATTTCTCAGAGCGCCAAGGAGATGGAGGCAGAGCCCTGTTAATGACACCGGAGCCAAACAAAGAGACTTTTCCTGCCCTTGAGTGCCCCCAAGGCGAAGAACTAAGGGCCGCTTTCCTTCAAGATGCAAAAAAGCCCCTGGAGAACCCGGCTTTATCTGGGACGTCGGTGGAAACGGAGACGGAGCTTGAGGAAGATGCTTTCTACGCCGCGGATGATCTGGCGACGATGAGCAGGGAGGGGAAGGGACCCTCTGGTGCTGAGCTGCACCCGTTGCAAGAGGACCCCGACTTCTTCTCACCCCTCTCCCGCCAGGAGCCTGATGTCGCCTTGGAAGCGCATGACGTGGCCGGTAAGTCCCCGGTCGGCGCCGTTGGGGTGGCTTCTTGGGCGACGGGGACGTCTCCCGGTGCTCTGTGTGTGCCTGGTGATGCTCGGGGTTGATTCCGTTGGTTTGCCTGATGGTCGCACCATTGCGCTGGGGCGGTTTGCGGTGGGCGTTTGGTCTCTTGGCATTGGAAATATTCCCCAACTCTCAGCATCTTGCGGTGAAACAGGGACCGCGGTACGGTGAGAAACACGTGGATCTGATGGAATGAGAAATGAGGGTGCGAATGCCAGGCCGGCATCCCCGTGCCGCTGCCCGGCTTCAGCACCACAGACAGGCGCAAAACCCGATGGTGTATTAAGCTGGTGGCTTTTTGGAGACCACTCATCCCCCTGGCACGGCGCTGGGACCCCAAACCCCAATTTGGGGGCACCTTGCCCGTCCCTGTGCAAGGTGGTCACGCTCTACCGCGTGTTGGTGTGGGACGGGTGCCGTGTTGGGAGGGAGCAGACGGGGGCTGCGCCGTGGTGGCGGTGACCTATGGTGTGTTTTCGGTATTGCTGGTGAAGCCGCGGTCGCGCAGAGCGGAGCGAAACCGTGCCACCTGCGCCTCGCTGAATTCCCCTCTTCTCAAAACAGAAACGCTCCTCCAGCTCTGCTGAGGGCGGCTGCACGCTTGCAGGGCGAAGGCATCATCCTCTGCCTCGCCGTTCGGTGCTGGGGAAGCCGTGCCGCTGGTGCCGTGTGTGTGATGGGGTCAAGGAGCTCTGGCGAGGACTGGTCGGTCCCCAGTGCCGCTGTGGAGCTATACTGGGATGTCCTTGGCTTCATGAAAACCCCCTGTGCGCACCGGATGCTCTTGCAGGGGATGTCCTGCTATGCGGTGGGGGATCTTCGTCACCCATGGGAGACCCTGTTGGGTCCATCCCTGACTCAGCTCTGGGAAAAACTCTCCCCCAAGGGCTCTTCAATGAGCAGGAAGGTTTTCATAGAATAGTTTGGGTTGGAGATCCCTTTTCCCCCTTGTCAAAGGTCGTCTAGTCCAGCTCCTTGCCGTGGGCCGGGCCATCTTCCACTAGATGAGGTTGCTCAAAACCCCATCCAACTTGACCTTGAACACTTCCGATGATGGGAGCATCCACATCTTCTCTGGGCAGCGTGGTCCAGTATCTCATCACCCTCTCGGATCATCTTCCCAGCCTCCTCTGTAACAGGCCCTTCTCCACAGGGCTGCTCTCAATCCCCCAGTTTGATACTGGGGATCGCCCCGCCCCAGGATCTTGCATTTGACCTTGCTGAACTTCATGAGGTTCACGTTGGCCCACTTCTTGGCTCCTCAAGACGTCATGTTGGCCTGTCGAGGTCCTTCTGGGTGGCATCCCTTCCCTCAAGGGATCGACTCAGTTTGTTGTCACCCACAAACTTGCCGAGGGTGCGCTCAATCCCAGTATCCATGTTGTTGTTGGAGATATTTAATAGTATCGATTCCAGTATGGACACTTGAGGGACACTGGTTTCCACTTGGACGTTGAGATGTTGACTATAATTCTTTGGATGCAGCTGTCTGGCCAGTTCCTTATCTATGGAACGTGGCTGCTGCATGTTGTCTGTAGATCCCCAGCTGTCCGATGTCTGTCCCCCCTCTGCTTTGGAGGATTAAACCTTTCCTGTCCCCCCTCTGCTTTGGAGGATTAACCCTCTCCTGCCTCAACTTTCTCCATCATTTCAATGCCAAACGCCAGCCAGGTGCCTCCACCATCCCGAGTCCTACCTGACCCCCTCCATGCATTTGCAGCCCTCCTGTTCTTCCCCATCCCTGTGTCCTCACTGGAAAATGAGGTGGGTGGTAGCCACGGATCCCACCACCGGCCAGTGATTTGCCTCGTTAATTGTCCCCTGGCTAGTTGGGTGGCTTTTTCCCCAGCTGGAAGCAGTAACAGCGGTGGAGTCGGCGGCCGCGATTCTTCAACACCACTTCCCTGTGATGAGTTTGCCCGTCTCCGCAAGCACCAGTTGACTTAAAACCTTATCTCCTGGTGCAGGCGAGTCCCACTGTTATCTACCCACCACGAAGTGGGTGGGGAAGGGACCACGTTGCATCAGGAAAGCTTTTCCGCTCTTGGTTCCTTCATCATGGTCAATGGGTGGAAAACTAGCTCCAGGGGATGGACACAGGTGTTTAAAGACAGTGTTAAAGAAGGAGGGAGTTGGCGCCCAAAAAATAGTGAGTGTTGTGTTGGGAGATGGAGACCGTCCCCATTTGGGTGATGGGGCTCAGTTGGTGTCCTGGGGTGCTTTGGGTGGACTCATCTCAGCACCCTGCTCACAGGCAGACTTAAAGGGATGCAAGCCCCCATCACTGCTTCCCAGCTTGAAAAACCAAGGTGAAATGGCCCAAAACGCCCCAAAACACGGCCTAAGATCGGCATGCCAGTCTAAGGGTCTTGTGAGGTGGGAAGGCCCCGCGCAAGTGCTTGCGGTGCTGCCAACCTCAAGGTTTTGGGGCTTTTCTGATGCCTCCAACAGCCTCATCAAGGCAAAATTATCCTGGCATCTGCCGAGCGCTGCCAACCACGAGCCGGAGGTGGTTTGGCAGCTGCCCATAGGTTTTTGGAGCCAGGCAGAGTCCACGCTGCTGCCGGGAGGTGAGCAAGCAATCGCCGGGAGAGATGTTCCCCCTGCCAAGGGTGGGTTTTGGGCTGTTGCCGGCGCTGAGCAGCGCCGCTTGCGTGCCGGAGAGCGCCGAGCCATCACACGAAGGACGGCGGTGCAGGAGAAGAGGTGGAGAGGGGAAAAAAAACCCCACGTCGCCGCTCGCCCCGGTGCCGGCGATTGCCGCAAGCGAGCAGCGGCTGGGCTCTGCACCGCGTGGGCTTGTTTAGCGGAGGAACGAGTGCCGTGGCAGCTCGGGCAGCTGCTCCGTTCTGCCCGACTGAGCTTTGAGCCGGCGAGGAGGAAGGAGCTGCTGCCGGGGATTTCCCATCCCCGGTTGTGGTACCCGAACCATCACCCTGTTTTTTGGCTGGAGGCACCGTGAGTGACGGCGGCTGGGTGCCACGTCCCACGGGGGCCCTGCTCGTGGCTTTTTGGTGGCCTCGTCTCCCCTCCTTGCTCTCTGGGGGGATGTTTTGGGCTGCTCGCTGGGGGGGGTTTTCAGGGCGCTGTGCTGCACAGGGGCTCTTTTAGAAACAGTTTGGGTGATTTGTTGTTGCAGACAGCAGCAACAGGGATGGAGATGCTCCAGCCATCGTCGCCTTCCTATTTTGGGGCTCATCCCCATCCTTTTGGGGTGAAATGCTGCTTCCCCATGGGATCTGAATGGCCGAGCCTTTATCTCCAAGCTGCAATTTCCCGAATCACCGGCACCCTTATCAACCCACACCTGGGGGGGGTGGGTGTGTGTTTTCCTCCCTGATCAGCGTGGTTGGAGCCACGGTTGGTCGCAGCCCATCAACACGTCGAGGGTTTTACGCTTGTTTCTTCCTCCCTTGCATCGCTCATGGCTTGGGGCTGCCCCGGGAGGGACTGGTCCCCTCTGTCACCCGGCTGCGTGTCCCCGCTGGTGATGGAGCACGAGGTTGGAGGTTTCACCGGAGGCGAGGGTTCCCCCTGGCACATGGGGATGGAGGAAGTTTGAAGGGGGATTGGGTGGGTGGGTGGATTGAGGTGGTGCTTTCAGCTGCATGTGTGGGAGGGACGGCACCCGGCTCCTCCCCGCGCTTGGGGATGGTGCCATGAGGTCCCCAAAGTGGGGGCATCCTGCTTTGGGATGGCTGTGGCAGCATGGAGGGTCATCATGGTCCCCAATGTGGGGATGTCCTGCTCTGGGGACGCTATGGCAGCGTGGGGGGTCACTATGGTCCCCGATGTGGGGACATCTTGCTATGGGGGTGCCGTGACAGCGTGGGGCCTCACAGGGTCCCCGGCGTGGGGACATCTTGCTATGGGATTGCCAAGGTGGTATGGGGTGTGACAAGGTCCCCAATACAGGGACATCTTTGCTCTGAGGGTGCTGTGGCAGTGTGGGGTGTCACAACGTCCCCCAATATAGGGACATCTGGCAGTTTGTGTTGTCCTAATGTCCCCGGCTTGGGGATGTGCTACCCCAGGGATGCTTGTGGCTGTCACAAGGTCCCTGATGTGGGGACGTCCTGCTCCGGGGATGCTGTGGCAGTGTGGGGGTGTCACCAAGGCCCCCCCATGCAAGGGACAGCAGGATGCCAATCGCCAGTGTTGGTCCTGGCTTTGCAGGGCAGGGTTTTATCCATCATATATTGGGCTGGAAAGCCCAAACCGATTCACTCCGGGAGGTTTGACCATGTGCCAAACTGGGACAACTGGGAAAACCCCCAGTTCAGGTACAAACAGCTTGTGCGCTCTAGCTAAAAAGGAGCGTTTTCATCCCAGATTGCTTTAACGACCCGCTGTCTACCCGTGATGGGCACCCCCGGGCTTTCCCCTGCTGCCGATGGTGCAACCCAGCCCGCAGCATCGTTTATTCCCAATTTAGAGCTTTTCATGGTTATTTTGATTGCAATCCTGGGGAAGCCGCTCTCGGTTTAGTTCGGGGCCATTTCTAGCTCTGGGTGGCGGCGGAGGGGGGAAAGAAGCAGGGTGGTTTTTTTTAGGATCCGGGTGACTAAATAAATCCACCATGTCTTTTCTTGGGAGACGATACGAAAGGGCTGGCAGAGAACCAGAGCCCGTGGGCTTGTTCGGCGCCGTACAGCACCCTCGTCCTCTTGGCAGGGGGTTTCTGGCAGGAGCAAACCCCGCTCAAACGCCCCCACCCTGGGGGGGAATCACCCCTTTGAGGTCCCCAAAGGATGCTCAAGCTTTCGCGGTGTCGGGCGGCGTGGTTGCTTGGGAAGCTGGAGGTAGAGAAGTTTTTACAGACTTTTTTTTTTTTTCCTCTTTCCCTGCTCTATTCAAGAAGAGACGATGCTGCGGAAAGGAGGTAGGGGAGGCGCTCACGGAGCCGGGGTTTTAATTTATACAGGTCTGACAGCGAGGACAATACCCAAGATGGACTGCATGTGGCAGGGGCTGAGGCTCAGCCTTTGTCCCACCTCCATGTCCCTTTTGTTTCTCCACCTATTTTATTTCCCCCCCTTCTCCCCACTTCTCCTTTCCTTTTAATCCCTTCTTCTGTGTCCCTTCTCCATCCTTCTCCCCTTCCCCCTCCAGTCTTGACTTGCAAGAACCACTGTCACGGGCCAAGAGCCTCTTTTGATTCATCCCTCCGAGCACCGTTAAGGAGCTCTTGAAGTTGAGATTGCTCCTGGGAAAGGCTGATCCTGTCGCTTGGAGATCCCCTCCCCTCTCCAGCATCCACGTGCACGATCCAATTATTTTATATATATGTATTTTATTATTTTTTTGTTCCCCCTCCTGGAATGAAACTCAAGAGCCCACTTGAGCCAGAGTCATGCTTGAGAACCCAGGGAAGGATGCTTGGAGCAGTGTTTGCCTCCGCGCCCAGTACTGTTGGGAAAGAGCAGGGAAGGACGTGGCGTTCCCGGGTTGGAGGTGGGCTCAGCGCCCGCTGCCCACGCAGGGAACGACCCCGGGGGAAGGTGCTGGCTTGTCCTGACAGCTCAGCGCTCGCCGGTCCCGTGGGGCTGTGGGTCTTTTTTTACCTTCCGAATACGCTCAGAAAGTAATTAAATGGCAGAAAGAAGCTGCGGGGTGTTACGGTCACTGGTGCTGTATGTGTTGGGAAGTTGTCCCCACCTGTGTCTACAGCCTGGAGTGGTTTGGGGACAACCCATCCCTGGGTCGGCGGTAATTTGGGTTTTAATTGCCGCTGGGGAATAAGGATGCTCACCCGTTCAGCCACATCCCCCTCCGCGGTGCCAAGAAGAGTCTGGTTTTGGGGTGCTGCTGCCCAGAGGGTGATGATGTCTGGCTTAAACTATCTTAAAAAGGGATAATCTCAAGCTGCAAGGCCCCATCTGTGACTCGGTTTCCCCTTGCAATCCCGCTGCCGCTGCTGCGGAGGGAGGGACCTGGGCTGTATGCTTGGCTCTCCGGCAAACCGGGGAGAAATCCAGCAGAATTGGGGACAGCGGGAGCTCTGCGGCGTCTCTTTTTGCATGCTCATGGAGTGTGCCCTCGTAGATGTCCTCAGTCCAGGCCTCTAAGATGTTGCCACCTTCATCATCGTTAAAGCTCGTTAGACACCGCAGCAGCTTTTCTAGGGGTGGCCTGCTGAACAGGAGCCGCTTTCCAGGCTGAGCTGAAGGTGCTGTGGGGATCTCGTGGGACAAGGGAATCGCCGGGATGAAACTGCCTGAATTTGGGTCGTTTTGGGGTTGGTGGCACCGGTGACAAACTGCTGTGGGTCAGGCTGGCTCCTGATCCACGTTGCCACGTTATCCAGCTCGCTGCCCACTCTGGAGCCTCTCCAGGGGGTTGCTTTCACCCTCAAAATGTGCTCATCCTTGCTGTGGGAGCATGGGAGGTGGTGGATGAAGGCTTGAACGACTTTCTCAACCCGTTTCCCTCCTCCGAAAGTCCCGAGTGCCCTTTCAGAGGGGATGGGAGCGGGGAAGAGGGCAAAGGTGGTTTTTCTTTGCTCAGAGGAGCAAAGTCTGCGTGGCGCTTAAATAATCAAACCGCTGCGGAATGGATGGAGGAGGAAGTGGCTGGAAAAGCACTGGTGGCAGCTTGGCTGTACGGTAGAAATCAATCAGTCCCGGCAGCGGATGGATGTTGTGGTCCAGGGATGCCTGAACAGGATCCGCAGCACGTGGTTGGGTGCTGGGCTCGGGTTCCCATGGGTGCTGGATCAAGCCCTTTGGATGTTGGGTGCTGGAAAAGCTGGATTTAAGCTGTATGGCATGGGTTTTCCCAGCTTGTGCAACAAGGATTTGGAGATGGAGACATGCCGGGTAGTTCATGGGTGCAAGGTGTTGCAAAGGACCGTGAGCACTGCTAAAATTGAGTAGCAAGCGTCAAATATTGCTGCAAATAACATGTTTGCTGGTTGCTTTGCACGGCCTCGAGTTGGGGCGTCGGGTTTGGGATGGAGCCGGTGCACAGTTGTGCTCCCCATTGAAACACGGACCTGCCCGTTAGGGCTTGGCGAAGCTTCTCCAGGACTTGCATGCTGCTGATCCAAACAGATCTACCACTAAAAAAAAAAACTAAACCAAAAACCCCAATAATTGCCGGTTTTTAAGCCATGCATCGCTATAGCAGAGCCGCCCTCCGGAGACCTCACTGGTAGCTTTGAGCATGGCCAGTCTAGTGACAAATTAGATGCCTTTGTGTTGCGTTAATCTGGATGACGTTGAGTGGATGTGTGTGGTCCGGTTGCAATTTCACATTAAAATACCAAAAAGCATCTGCACCCAGAGCCATACTGGGAGCAGCTGGAGAAAGGAGATGATTTTTAGGATGCATGATCTTTTTTATTTAATGCCGGTTACTGGGAGCCTGCGATAGGGTACTCTGATGGAGCACGAATCAACCCCGTGGGGATGTGGGTTGGCTGGCGATGTGCTAAAGTGGTGGCATTTGGTGGCTGCGGTTCACGGCTGCCCTCTGCGAGAGGTAAAGGATCCTGCGTGTGCCCGAGATGGAGAACTCATGGCCGGAAATTGCGCAAAATAACGGTTTAACATCATTTCACCGCAGCTGAAGGAACATCTCTTGCTTTGCTCTTGGTGGTGTCTTCCTGTCCCCAGGCAGGTCACTGGTGTTGGGCTCGTTTCACGTTGGCTGCCAACAGCTACGAGCAAAGAGATGGAGAAGGGAAGCGGCGTTTGGGGCTTGCACGAAGGGGGCGTTGGTATCTTAAACAGCGGTTTCTGCAGAGCAATTTCTGCCTTTGCTCAACTGTTGGTTGAGTCCGTGCGTCCGTCTTGGTCTGAAGTACCCCAGCTGGTGGTTGTACAACCCCGTGCCAGGGAGACACAAAAAAAACCCACCAAGAAATTGGTCCTTAAAGTCTTCTGGTAGATGTTCACGTGGTTTACAAGCCCAACCCTTAACCGAGTCTTAAATTCTTTGTCGTGGAGCATGTGTGAGGGTCTTGAGATGTTCCAAAGAGCATCTGGATGACCCTTCTTGGGGGTCGGGACTTGCAGATGAGAGGCAGGAGCAAAGAGCTGGAGTAGTTGGTTTACTGCTGGGAAATAAAATTAGCAGGATGAGGAGGTCAAAGGGTACTCAGCCCTTGCAGTGCTGGGGTTTGTCCTAGATCTGGGCCTTGGTGGGGTGATGAGACCTCATGGAACTGTCCTAGTTTTAATCGTGAAGCATTGGAGTGAGTTTTAGGGGTGTTTGGGGGGGAAAACACGTTGTTCTTGCAACGTGGGTTCCCACATGAATTGCTCTAGTGTAGAAAATCATGCTTTGGTTTGATCTTGGGTTGAGCAGAGAGCTCCAGGTGCCTCTAAAACCCTTTTCTGGACCGGAGCAGCTCACACGTCGCCTGTCCCAAGGTGTGTTTGCCAACCGTTGGGCCAATTTTTTTTTTTATGGCCTGCCTTTGAATTCCGTCCAGAAAAGATATGCAAGTCATAAGACCAGACACCCAACGGAGGTGCAGCTCTTGCTAATCTTGCCTTAACTCTTCAGGACAGTCCCTCGTGCCTACATCCAGTGGCCTTTTCTGAGGTTGCTTGCGTGGGCGAGGGGCTGCCCCTAAAATCATGGCTGTTTTCCAACGTTGTCTCCTTCCTCGCTGGTGTTGGGCTGAGTTTAAGCTGTTGGCTTTCAACCTCTCTTAACCAGGAGGTTGAGCTCCCAGTCCCAGTAACCCTCCTCACTAGTTACCGCTTCGTCAGCCTCTTAGCCTGCGAACAGTGCCAGGAAAGATGTCATGTTGTTGCCTAGCAAATAAATAATTGAATACTTGAGTCCAAGACAACAGGCAGGGCTTAGCTGGAGCTGGGACGTGGAATACAGTTGGAAACCCTAAAGTTGCATGGAAAAAAACCCACGCTGTGTCCCTTCTAACACAGGGGTAAGAAAGCTCTCGCCTAAGAATCTCTTCCCAAAGACTTCTGGGGTTAGTAGCTATCCACCCGTGTCATGGGTAAGCACCAAAATAAGGATTTGACAGCACGAGGCTTGGGTTGAGTGGTTGCTCACGAGCACGGTGACGTCCCTATGGGGTGGGAAGGCGGGTGACGACGTGGTCCTCGGATGTGCCACCAAGGGAACGGGGTGAGTGTTGTTCGAGGTGTCTTCTTGCCGCGGGTGGTCTTTTGGTAACCAAACCCATGGCCCTCAACGGACAAGGTCTGCGGTGAGGAGGGGTCCTGTCTGATGCCCGGTGGTCCTCCTCGGCGTGCTGGGAGAAGGTTTCACACCCACGTTCGGTAGCGGTTGTCCAAGCACCTGCCGTGCCCGTCTTTCGGTGTCTATAAATAACCTCCCAAATCCAGCACCCCCCCCTTCTCCCGCCCCGAGCAGCCTCTCCCCTGTGCCGTCGCTTGTGCTAACCGGGCCACAGTTTAAAAATAAGCCAGGGGCAACACTGGGCACGGCCGTGGATTCTCCTGCTGCCTTGCAAAGTAGGACATGGCCCAATCCTTCTTCTCCACTGGGCATTTATGGGGAGGAGAGGTTCTGTACCCGTGCGAGCTTGTTTTTTTTGGCCATGCAAAGCCAAGTTCTTGGTTGGGGCAAGCGGGATGAGAATGTGTTGTGGTTGCAACGTTGGGTTTTTTGGGGTGGCTTGCTTCTGTCCTACAGCCAAGGCTGCTCTCCTGCTCTATCCAGGCTGCCAGACGTCTGGAAAACCTCAGCAAGTGGCCTAAATCTGATATTTTTTTTCTTCCTCAGTATCGGGGGGAGTATTCAGGAGCGTGTAAGGAATAAGTGGCTGTGGCAATGACCCCTTTTTGCAAGAGCAAGCTGCTGCTGGGTCAAGCTGGGGATGAAGATACCGTAACCTTCTCCCAACCCCAGCAAAAATGAGCTAATGCTTCGGCACGAGGCCACGTTAATCCTTCTCTGGAGTTTGCTGCTGATGAGAAAATCAAATTCATGTTTGTGCTGTGCCTCCTGCAGCACCGTGTCTGGCCGGTACTGTGGGGGATAAGAAAAAAAGAGGGGTTTTTTTAAAGTATGTTAACAGCAGGAGGACAACTAAGGAAAACATTGGTCTGTACTTGATGAGGTTGGTCGCCTCATAAATAGGGGTGAAGCAGAGACACTTCATGCCTTCTTCACCCCTCTCTAAGACCAATGATGGGCTCTGGGACCCCATGCAGTTGAGTTGGAGTTGGGTTGGAGGACCACAACTTGGGGAGTGGCAAGCCTCCCAGTTGACTTTGAACTTGTATGGGATTTGCTGCAGCAAGTACGTGCAGGTAAATCTACGGGTCTGATGGGATTCATCCCAGGGTACTGGGAGAGTTGGCCAATATTCTTGTGAGACCTTTCTGTTGTTAATCAAGGGTCTTGGGACTAGAAGCTGGTTCCCAAGTTCCCCGCTGGAAGCTAGCAAATGTTGTTCCAGTTTCCAAGAAGGGCAAGAAAGATGACCCTGGTAATTATAGACCTGACGGTCTTGCTTCGGTGCCTGGTAAAATTATGGTGAAGGTTATTCTAGGAGTTACTGAAAAACACTTGAAAGACGATGCAGTCATCCATCAAAGCCAACGCGGGTTCATGAAGGGAAAGTCACGTCTTCCTAAATGAATATCCTTTTTGTGAAAAAGCTACCTGCCTCATGGATGAAGGGAAGGCGGCGGATGTGGTTTTGGGGGATTTTAGCAAAGCTTTTGATACTGTTTCAGAGTAACCTTCTGGACAAACATCCAGCATACAGCTAGACATGGGCACAGCGCGTTGAGTGAACGGTTAGCTGGAGGGTCGGGCTCAAAGAGTTAGAGTCAACAGGGCAACATCTGGCTGGTGGCCAGTCACTAGTGGTGTTCTCTAGGGGCTTTTCTCTTCAGTGTTTCTATTGATGACCTGCACGCGGGAGTTGAGCGCTGATGATACTAAATTAGGAGAAGCTGTTGATTCCCTCGAGGGCAGAGAGGCCTTATAGAGAGATCTTGATAGATCAGGGAGCTGGGCAATCACCAGCTGTATGACACTGAACAAGGACAAATGCCAAATGCACCTGGGATGGAGTCATCTGAGTTGTACGTATAGATTTGGGGCCAAGAGGCTGGAGTGCAGCCCTGCAGAGAGGGATCTGGGGGCTTTTGGTCGATGGGAAGCTCAACGGGAGTCAACCACGTGCCTCGGTGGCCAAAAGGGCCACCCGAATCCTGGGGTGCGTTGGGCACAGTATAGCCAACCGGCCGAAAGATGTGGTTGTCCCACGTCTTGGTGTGGCCTCACCTTGAGCCCTGTGGGCACTTTGGGGCTCCCCAGTCTACGAAGGACATAAAAATATTAGAGCGCGTCCAAAGGAGGGCAACAGAGGTGGTGAGAGGAGCAGAGGGCTTGTGAGGAGCGGCTGAGGGATAGCAGGGCTGGTCAGCGCTGAGGAGACTGAGGGGTGACCTCGCTGATGTCTCCGGCTTCCTTGTGATGGGGAATGGAGAGGGAGGTGCTGCTCTCTCGGGTGTCTGGTGATGGGGAACGGCTTAAAGCTGCATCAAGGGAGGTTCAGCTTGGCCATTAGGAAAGAGCTGTCCGTGGGGAGGGCGGTCAAGCGCTGGCACCAGCTCCCCAGGGGTGAAGCCATGGCCCCAAGCCTGCTGGTGTTCAAGAAGAGTTTGGAGAAGGCCCTTAGACGTAGGGTTTAACTTTTAGGTTGCCCTGCGTGGAGTTGGGAGTTGGGCTTGATGATCCTCGTGGGTCTCCTCCAACCCAGGAGACTCCATGTCCTTGTATCACTGGGACACACTGGCTTCAGCCCAGCTGGTGCTTTGCGGTTTTGGGGGAACCTAGCTGGTTTTAAGACATGATGTTCTTGCTGCAGAAGCGTGGTGTCCTTGTTGTAGGAGAACTCGTGGCACTTATCCCACTTGGGTTTGTTTCTAGGGTGCAGCGTGGAGCTGAGCAGCTGCTTCCCTTCCTCCCTGGTGGTACCATGTCTGGTTTGTCCTTGTAACCGCGTTATCTGGTGTGTTACTCTAGTTTTGGGCTGTCCGTATGGTCAAAATCCTTCCTTTTCTTGCTGTTTCCTGAAAATGTGTGTATCTATGGGAAGAGACTTCTGGGGCTTGGCCATTAAAGACTCCAAGATGTAGAAAAAAAGATTAGTTTAAGGACAGAGGAGCTGGGGAAAGTATTTCTCCCCAGTTTGTGCGGGACAGTCCCTGCAGAGCTGGCCAAGCACAGCCTTAATTCCAAGCCTTGGGTAGGGGCTGCAAATATTCTCAATTTATCTGCGTTTTCCCGCAAGTGTTGCTGGTGGTTGGTCTCTTCTTGCTTATCCTGAGGCCCGAGTCCTGCTTTTCCACCCTGGGGTCTTCCCTGGGGTGTTTAGGAGCCCCCAAGCCCTTCTCTATGTGTGATAATTGAGTGGAGGAAGGATCTCGGCAGCTTTTTGGGCTCCATCTCATAATCCTTGTTGCTGGAGCCCAACGTGTCCTTGCCAGCCCTGACATGGGGGGGTGAGATGCTGCCAGGTGAAGCCGTCCAGCGATCCTCCATCACGGCAATAACACCAGGGCTTGGCACGGACGTCGTGCCAAAGTGGCCCCAAGAGCCCCTGCTCGCGCCAAGGACCGAATCCAACCTCTTGGCTCGGTTCGGGGAAGCATCCGTGCTCAGCAAGGCTCGCCCGACATCAACGTCGCGTGCTCTCCGGAGCGCCCTGGCACGTACGCCAGCATGATTAATAAGTACTCCCAGGTCTTCGTGGCGGACGGTGGGTTTCTGTAACTGGAAACGACGGCTTGTTACAGGCTGACGGCAACAAACAGCAAGAAGATCCCTCAGGAGTCTTCTCCGGTGGCCTTATAGCATCCAAAACAGCCTTTGGGAATCTTATCACCTGCTAATATTACAGGTATAAAGGAGCTGAGCCTTGTGGCTTCCCCTGTCACTGCTTTTTACATGATTAAAACACCATTTTAATGATGTTGAAGCCAAAACCTGCCGGCAGATGGAGGAAAAAGTTGATGGGGGAGTGAAAGACGCCGTGTTGGAGGGACCCGGAGCAAAAAGGGGACGGTGAGGTGAATTGCCTGCATTCATTGCCGGTAAAAACACTACCACTTTTATGGGAGCAGCCGAGATCTGCTGGAAATTTAATAGAGATGGATCCAAACAAGATGAGCTTGCAACAGAGTCTGGATGCCTTTCAAGCAGCTTGGATAGAAACTGTTCTTTCATTAGATGCTGGATGTGTCCTCTGCTGACGAGGAAAGTTTTCTGCCGCCTGTCACATAAATCTTGCTTAAAGCTGGATGGGGCAGAGCAGGATCTAGAGGATGAATTTACTTGGAGGCCTGATAACTCTAAGGGAAATAAAAAAAATGAAAGGTTTTCAAGGATCAGAATCGCCTCTGAAAAGGCTCGATTTGGGCTCTTAGCTGCCAGTAAAGACTTGAATGGAGGGCTGGCACCCTCGGGCAGTGCTCTTTCTCACTTGTCTTTTGTTTTTAAAAGGCTTGATAATGGGGGAAAAGCAGAATTGGAAACACCTCGGCTAGAAAATACCCTGTTAAACGGGTATTTGCACCCTGATTTGCAGCGGGAGGTTTCCCCTGCATGGTGCAGCGCCTGTAAAACCCGGTGCAGATGTTGAATGCAGGACCCGCCACGGGCAGCATCCCTTCCAGGGGGACCACGATGCTCAGGGCAATCCCGGTCCCACCAGATTTGAAAGGTACGGCTGGGAGCCCCGAGGGTTTTAAGTGGGAAAGGAATGGCCAGGTTTTATGGAGCATCCACACCCGGGTCTGTTGGCTTGCTTGGAAATACTTTGGGAGATGGCTCGGGGCTGTGCCAGCACGCTCGGGGCTGTACGAGGCAGGGATGGTAAAGGAGAGCTTGCAAAAAAATGCCTTTTAGCGGGGCTGAAAAGCCTTTTTGGAGGATGGGCATAGAGCAGATGCCTTCCCTGCCTGAAACAGGGGAGAGCAATTAGCATTTAGGAGCCAGAGCTGGAGCTCGGACCTATTCAAACCTCAGTACTGTCTTCTGAAGCACGTGAAGGTTTTTCTGGAGGTTTTTCCAGGCTCAAAGCAGGAGGTTTTGGGGTTTAGAGTTGCCATCCAGGGGTCAAATGGGGTTGGTGCTGTCCTGAGAGGTGCTGTGGGCCGAGCGTCTTTGGTACGAGCGATGCTGAGAGGCGGCAGCGTGGTCCAAGCGCGGGTGGAGGAAGGAGCAGTGTCATCCTCCCGACCTGATGCAGGTTGTAGGGTCAGCCCGAGGTTTGGGGCACTGAGCATCTCCTTGCCCCACGGTCTCATCCTGGTTCTGTAGGAGCCTCGGAAATACCACGGGAGCCTGAAATTCTGCAAACGTTTGGCGTATCCTGGGATGTCACTGTGGAGCCTGGGGGCAAGCCCTCAACCCTGACTATCTTGTACCATCAGCTTTTGCCTTTCTCTTGGAGGAAATGCATCCCAAAGCTTTGCCTCGCAGCACCTGGAGCTTTTCAGATGGGTCTGGGTTCTGCATCCCCCTGTGCTGGGGCTGGGAGCGGGGCATGGCTCCAGTGCATCCCCCCCGGGCTCTGCAAATACCCTGAGAGCTAAGAAAACCCAAGTATAACTCATGTCCTCTGGCCGGGGAGCGTGGGGAGGCTGGAAATAAGAGCAAAGCTCCTCGCTGGGAAAGTGTCGGGTTCCCTCTCGGCCGTGCCAAGCTAAACAAGCCACGCTGTTCGTCTGCTCGCGGCAGAAGAGCTGGTTTTCCCTGTGGTAGCCCTTCCTTGCACCTGTTTCAGTTTTGGTTAATCTCACTCGTACACCAGCGATGAAACCCCGTGCGGCGTCCCAGCATGGACTCCTTGACCCGTCGCGCGTGGAGTTTCAGGGAGAAACAGTGTGTGTGTGGGGGGGGTGTTTTCCATCTCTAGATTTGCCGGAGGTTTTCCAGCGGGGAGCGGATGCCTGCAGAGCGAGTTCAAGCTGCTGACAACGGGCTGGCTTTTCTCCGCTGCCTTTCGAAGTCGTCTGTGAACTGCAGGTTGCAAACTACAGCTAGCTAGATATATTTTTTTTTTCTTCTTCTATTTTTTGGTGTGTGTTTTTTTTTTTTTTTTTCCCCCCTCCCCAACCACACCGTTGGTGACTCACAGCTCCCATGTGATAGCTGAGTGCAGCAGGTCATCTGTCATCCGGCTAACGAGCTTCCCATCCCGTTGTGGTCGATCATCCCTGTCTCTCTTCTGATTCCTGGGATCACCTCCAGCTTTTTCGGCACAATATCCCCATCCTTCTCCCTCGGGGTGCTGCTGCCTGGCTCTCCTCCACATCGGGGACCTTTTCAAATGCACCCTTTGGGCTCAGGAGCAGGTATGGGACACCACCGGCGGCTGCTCGGGCTCTCCAGGAGATTCTTCAGTGCAACCCCTCCTTCTCAGTTGAGTCTTTGTCCCCATAGGTGGTTTTTCCAGTGGCTTTCATGATCTTCTGTAAATCTTCTGCGTTCACGGGTCCTGCTGGGTTTTACACTGCTGCGATGCTTCTCCTTCTCTACCTTGAGTAGGTTGGTGCCGCTTGGCCTCCAAAGCCCTCACAAGCCCTTGCCACTGGGTTGTGGTGGCCAAAACCACGGTGGAGACCCCTCTACCCCCGAGGTCCCTGGGATGCTGCGGGGACATCTCCCAGCTCCGTTGGTCGTGGAAGGGTGCAGCCCTTCCTCCGGGCAGATAGCTTGTCCTCTCCTGGCTCCGCTCTTTGGCTCGCAGACCTGCAGGTTGGCCTCTTTCTTGGAAAAGAAACCGCATGTCACTGTGCAGCTGTTTCTGAGAAGATGACAGTGCCCAAATAGTCGAGGTTTGGGAGATAAAAATTTAATGTCTTCTTGGCCAGCCCCGGTGGCCTTGGCAAGTCCTACAAGGGCTGGAGGGACGGCGCTGCCCTGGGAGAGCCAAAGGGAAGCATTTGGAGCTGCGTTGTGGCTCCCATCCAGACATTTAACATCTCCTTTCCAACCCGCTGGGACTTCTCCAGCCCTTGGTGACCAGTGAGATGAGGCACCTCATCCCTGGTTTCATCTTTTTCCTCCTCAGTCGGAGCTCAACAGTAAGATGGGGTCCCTGGTGGAGCGGCTTTGGTGGGTGAGCGAGTCACCCTGCGCTGCTCTTCCCTCCGATGAGATGTGCCGATGCTCACGGTGGGATGGGTGCCTGAAGCTGCCGGCTCCCCTGCACATCCATGTTGAGGTCCCGCTGCTCCGGCTCGGGCGTAACGTGGCGCTCACCAGCCCCGTGCCAGTACAGCGTCTCCAGTTGAGCCTCGGTAGTGTCCTGCATCCAGATGTTTATGTGAAGTCTGTGAAATCGTGGCAAGCTCTCGCTGACCATAAACATCCCGGGGAGCGGAGCCAACATCTCTAGATGTGTCATGCTTCCTACGGCTCTGTCTTCCAGAAGCGCACAAGGCTTCCTGAGCTCTGCTGACTCGGGCAGCTTGAACACGAGCCCGTGCACACGAGCCAACAGGCGCTGGCTTAGTTTAGTTTAGATTTTTTTTTTTTTCCCTCCAGTGTGAGCAGTTTGCTTAAACCCAGCTGTCCTCACAGGACCCCTGCACTTGGGTGCCGTCTTAAGAATCGACAGCGGCGGTGGATGGGTGATTCTTTATTTCTGAGCCAGACACAAGGATCTCTTGGGCAATTCTTTATTTTCCCTGAGCCAAAACACAAGGAGCTCTTGGAGGATGATGAGCTCGTGCATGGGGAATGGTGTGTTTCAGCAGGAGGGTTGTTGTTCTTATCACTGATCAGCACTGGGAGAGAAGTGCTTGACTTGAGTGTTAGTGGCCAGTTGGTGCCAAACTGGTGCCAAAACTCCGAGCTTTGCGTCGAAGGAGCGATGAACGCGGCTGCCGAGCACACAGCAAAGACGTCGCATCCCACGAAATGTTTGCTCGGCACCCGGGGATGGCCCACGGAACGACCTGGGGGCTTGCTTGATAACGCAGAGGTCCCATCCAGAGAGGTTCGAGCGGCTTTTTGTAGAGATGCAACACGCACCGATCTGTCCGGACCGGCAAGAATGAACTCTGGAGCCGCTGGATGGAGCGTGCCCAGGCACAGCCAAGCCGAGACACAGCCAGGGTGCCGGGTCTGCGTTTCGAGGGGAAGAGTTAAGCTTGGGCGTGACAGCAATGGCAGGGAAATCCTACACGGCGAGAGGCGAGCGAAGGATAACCAGGGCTGGTGGTATCGGGGAAACACCCATGGAAAATGGGTGCTGGCGGGGTTGAAGCTGTTTGGCGTTTTTCTGGGTGTGCGGTGCATCACTTGGCCTCGCTGCCCAAGTGAGATGCCGGAAAGGGGCCGGGGGGTGGGGGGGGGTCCTTGCGTGCCTTGCTTTGAGCGGCCGGTTCACTGGGACGAGCCGGAGCTCGCTGGGATGCTGAGTCAGCACATCCAGCGCCCTCCCCTTGCAGCCGTGCCGTTCCCCACCTCCGTCTGCTGCAGAGACCACTTCCTGAGCAGGCGTTGCCTTTCTAACTGCTCGAGGGAGAACTGGTTGCGATAGCGGGGACAGGATAACCCTGGACTGCTGCTGGTGACGGAGGCAAGAGGGACACGCTTGTACCCGAGCGCATGGTAGGACGCAGGGCCATGCGCCCACGGTCTTGTGTAGGGTTTTGGGATCTGTGGTGTCCTGGCAGAGTGAAAATAAATCCTATTTTGCATCTAGAAACCAAAGAGGGGACCCAGTAGACGGAATCGACTCCGCACAGGGTTGTGGTCCTCCTCCCGTGCGAAAGGAGAGTGGAAACCCACGGGCTCTATTTTAGGGGAGGTGGGAGCCAGAGGGGGAGACCCGTGCTTTTCCCAAAGCCCATCCATCAGGAAGGACGGGCGCTCGCACGTTGCTTTAAGGTTTCCTTGTGCCCATTGAGACCCACAGCCATCACCGCATGTCGCTGGTGGGTGGGGAACGCAGGGTGGCTTTGGCCTGGAGGCAACGTGGCCTCCAGGGTCTTCTCCTTTGGGAAAGGTCTGCGTGTTCATCCTCGCTCCGTGACTTATGATTGTCTTAAAATTTTCTGGTAATGCTGATAGGGGAGCGTTGCTGGTTTTGGTAGCGCCTGGAGGTCCTTGCCTTCTGCTCTGGAGCTCCTGGTGGTGTGGTTTCTTTTGCCGAGAGCTTTCTGGACTTGGTAGGACCAGGACGTTTTACCTGTCCTCCAGGTTGTCCTGGTATCTCCCCAGAGATTGTGCTGATCCCTAGCCTCCTAAATACCTTTCAGATGTCTTGCAGCCGGCTTCTCTTGGTGGAGAGATCCTGCATGAGTCACTCTGGTGAGATAAGTGTCAATTTGTGGAGGAGAAGAGCTCTGACCTGCTCCTCTGGCAGCCGGCTTTGTCCCTCCCCAGAGGTATCTGCAGTCCTTGCTTTTTGATCCTGATCCCGCCTTTCTTAGTAATTCTCTACATTAGACCCACTGAAACAGCTCAAAAAAAGAGCCAAGCCGGTGCAGGGGGTGACCGGGACGCATGGTGCCGGCAGGACGGATGGGACCACGGCTGCCAGCACTCGCCGCACCACTTTGCTGTGGTTTTGGAGCTGGTCTAAATTCATGCAAGCTCTACCCGGCCTGCAGAGTCCTGCCTCTTCTTTTTGGGTCATCTCCAGCATTGCTAAGCAGCTCAAGAAGCCAGAGGGACCATGTATGGATGGCTTTGCTTCTACTGGGATTATTACGGCTTGGTGTGGCCTCAGTGAGTCAACGGGAGAATAATCTGATGGAAGGTAGCACTGGTGCGAGGATCCCATAGGATGTTTTGGCTGGGGAGCACCGAGCTGCATCTATTCAGGATGCTCTTACCCCTACGTTGGGTTTTTCACCTCGTTACGGGGCTGGACGTCGTTCTTTCATCAGCAGAGTCTGCTTCACCCCCTCGCAGCAATGATAGAGTCCTCCAAGCTCCTGAGTCCAGCCGTTGCCCCAAGATGAGCAAAGTCCCAACCCAGGCAGCAACTCTCAGGCCAGAGCATGGGTTAAAACACGAGCAGCTCCAACCGGTGGGTTATTCATCCTGCTGCGACGAGCTGATCCCCTTGCGTGTGAGCCTGCAGCCTTCATCTCGTGGGACTAGAGCGGACATGTCGGGGACGTAAGTGTTTATCTGCTCCGCTCTTCATGGACTGCTGTCGCTTGGGCCCTTTGTGGTGTCTTTTTCTGCCTGTGCAAAGTCCAGCAGCAGAAATATCAGCACCTGGATGCTGGTTGCACAACCCTGGGCATTTCCAGCCCTTAAATACATGAACTTCCTGCACCTGCAGAGGGGTGAAGGGACCCACGCCGCTCCTGGGAAGCCCAAGCAGAAGAGAACGTGGAGCTGTTGCCGTCGCATGAACGCAACGGCACCATCCCCAGCTCCGTGTCAGCAGCCGGCTAAGCCTGAGTCAGATGAGACGCGATGTGCTGCCAGCAAACTGTGCTTTGAAGAGCTCCTGTCCTCAAGGTCATCTGCCTGCAGGCTTAGGAGCGTCCTTAAATACTGCCCTGAACTGCCATGCAATGCAAAAGAGAAAGAAATGTCTCTTGTTTCTATCTGCAAGTGGCCGAGAGCTTTCATCGGAGCAGGACCTGGAGCTGAGTGCAGGAAAACCAAACCCAAACGTGCCCATTTTTCAGGAGAATACGTGAAGTTCGTGTCTCCGGCCAAGCTCTCCCGCAGCAAGGCCTGTCCTCACGCCAGCTCGTCTGTATTCAGGAGCATGAGCAGAATCTCCAGCTTGCTTCTGGCAAGCCACAGCAAAGGGTTGGAGAACGCGATCGTCTCGTCTGGCTCTGGCGAGAGCATTTGGATGCTTGCATGAGCCTGTGCGTGAAATGATTTCTGCTGGAGAGCGGCTGTTGTGAGGAGGAGCGATGTCCGACTCTTGGGACGGAGGAGTAGCATCTACCCCAGGGATTTGGGGCAGGAATACCATCGAAGAGCTTGAATCTGGCATGGGTGGCCACCCAAACAGCTCCAGGCTGAGCCAGGCACATGTAGAGCACCCAGGTTGCTCATCCAGGTGCTTTCGGTGGATGGGGGGATGCCGGGGTGCAGGCGGTCGTCTTTTCTTGTGAAAGGGAAAAGCTCTGCCATGGAGCATCTCGTGGTGCTCGGGCAAAGCCCCTGCCTTCACGTGGCAGCTGTTGGCCCTATCTAGAGGGGGCCGGAGAGGAGAGAGCTGCTGGTTGTACCCTCTTTTGCAGGATCTGTGTTTTGCTTCTCCTGTCCTTGCTTTCAGCCCGGAGCCGTGTGCCCCCGTGCGGGGATGTTGGGATTGCTGAGCAAAAGTACCGACGGTGCCTTTGCCCACCAAACACCGCTGTTTGCACTGCAAACACAAGCCCAGCTCGGGTTGGACCTGCCGTGGCTCTGTCAGCGTGGACGTGGCCTTGGAGAGGTCTTGCATGGCTGCTTTGGGCTGGAAGAGCCAAGTTTGGGACCGTGGGATGGATTTGGAGATGGGCTGGTACGTGGGAAGTGAAGCTCCCGCTTCCCTGCGTTTCCAGTGAGCTTCTGGGGAGTTAAATATCTCCTGTCGTGTTGGGAGCTGGAAGACTCGCCCCGTCTCTTGGCCATCTTGGCCCCGCGTGACTGAAAGTTTCCAGCGTGGGATTCCTCACTGCACTGGTGACAAACCCAAATCTGCGCCATCCGATGCAGCAGAAATCCCCGTGGCCGGGTTGGGTGGTAGCACACGGGTAAAAACCCAGCCGCTCGGCGCCGGCACCAACAGCGTCATGGAGACGTGGTGTTTTCCCACCGCTATCGAGCAGTAATCCTGCTGTGCGGGTCCGTCTGCTGGGTTTTTTGGCACTGTCGGTTGCTCTCATGTTTTTGGACAGCGAAAGGCGACATGTTGAGCTAATTATATTTTTTTTTTCCCAGGTTATTTACAATATGCAGAAGCTGTATCAGCCGGTGCTGCCAATGAGTGATTCTTCCGGTACCTTTTGCTCTCAAATTAAACACCCAAGATTAAAATGTGAGCTTTAAGTAGGAGCTAGTCTTTAATTCCAGAGCTAAATCTATGCCTTGCGACATCTTGCGTTACTCGGAAGATGATGCAATAGCTCACCCCTTGCCTAATACCATTGCTCAAATGGCAATGTCCCTCAGCCTGGCTGTAGAAGAGCTAAAATATCTCTTCTTGTCTCTTTTTTTCAGTTTGTTTAGATAGGCTGGAAAAAAAACAAAGCCTGGGAGAGCATGTGTAAGCTCAGTGAAGGCTTTTTGGAGGTGATCGGCTGGTTTTGAGGGCTTTTGGAAGCCCTCGGATCGCTCAGAAAAGCGGTATTGCAAATTCCTGTCCAACTTGCTTAATTTTTTTATTTCTGTTGAGTCTAGTTCTGGTCTGGGCCAAGTCGTCACCCTCTGGAGGGTGGTGGAGGAACCTCTTTTTTTTTTTTTCCTCCCTTGAGTGGAGACCAGTTCATCCCAATTTCAGAACGATGTCCTTTGGAAGTGCTGTCCCTTCTGCAGTGGGAACCCAGCTGATTTGGGAGCTGCTGGAGGGCTGGAGTCGGAGTCGAGTCTCTCTCCTTATCTTGTCTCGCTGAGATACGAGATGTGGAAAGCATGTGGAGGTCAGGCAGGCGCCCTTCTTCCCGACTGTGTGGAGGGAAACCTTCTGTTGTATTCAGGGGCCGGAGCCTTACACAGTTTGATGTTTGGGAAATAATAGTATTTTAGTTTTCTTTAAGTCTTCACACCTTTATGCTCTTTTAAGCTGTCACTAGACACCTCTTGCTGGGTAGAAAACTTCCAGGAGAATGTAGTTTCTTGGCTGAACACCTCAGAAGAGAGATCCTCTCCCTGTTTCAAGGTTGTGTAGTGTCTTGATGGAAACCACCATCCAAAAGACCTCTTTGCTTTAGACTCTTGAACTTCTTTGGGCCTTGAATCCTAAAATCACAGAATAATTGAGGTTGGAATGATTCTCCAGAGGTCTTCATCTCACCCCTGTGCTCAAAGCACAGCCAAATTCAAAGTTAGGTTGTTCAAGCCCCATCCAGCTGAGTTCTGGGCAACTCCGGGGTGGAGATCCTCCACACCTCGGGCCTGTTCCAGAGCTGTTCCTCTCCCACAGGGAAGAGTTGTGACTTCCTTGTCCTCTCATTGCCTGTGTCCAAGAGGAGTTTGGCTTCATCTTCTCTACACCCTCCAATTAGTGGCTGTAGGCAGCACCTTCATGCTCTCATCTTGAAGCGGAACAAGCCCAACTCCCCCAGCCTGTCTTCATCCATCGCGTCCTCCAGTCCCCGATGGTTGGGGGCCTTCATTGGGCTGGCTTCATTAGATGTTGGATCTATCAACAACTCTGTGACCTCCTGATGCAGCGGGGCAAGCTTGCTAATTATTACAGCTACCCTTTGGCGTGTCGGTAGTCTCAAAATACGTGTTGAATAGCTCCGGTACAAAATAAACTGGACCTTTTGTGTAGGAAGCATCTGCCGTACGAAGAGCGGTGATGTCGAAAAGAACCTCGAAGTGCATCCTGGTTGTTTTCTGGGGTGGTGGTGAAGGTTTAGGCAAAATTTTTGCACCTTCATATGCTCGAGCCTCTTGAGTGTGCCGTTAACCTCTGCTTGTCAGCCCTGACCGTGATGGCCTCGATGAGCTGGGGCTCTTTCGGCTCTCCTTGGAGATGTTGGTATCTCTTAATCCATGACCTTTGAAATGCGTTAACGTGATTAACCGTCACTGAATTTGTCTAGAGCTGGGTCCGCTGCGTCTAGGAGAGCTCCTGGTCTCCGCATAACCGCTCCTGTACTGGGAAACTCACAGGTTTTCCCTTATCTTTGGCTTTTTGTGTGTGTTTTGGCCACCAGCTTTGTCACAGGCTCATGTGATGGCTTGATTTTTGAAAGTGTCCTGATGTCTGGCTGGGTTGCTTTAACTCCTGGGATAGAGGAAAAACAGAGGAGAGACCTGTGGCCCCGATACAAGTGTGTTTGACCTCTTGGAGGAGAGACCGTGAGCTGAAAAATGAATTCAGATTTGCCATGCTCTCTTGGGAGAAGCTGCAGCTACGCTCCTGTGGTTAGAGGAGCAGCTCTTGCTGGATTACCATAGAGGGTAAATTTGAGCCTCCTAGGTCCAAGACATTAAACTCTCTCATCTCTCGCTGTTTCCAAGAAACCAGGATTTGCAGGGAGTGCAGTTACGTGCTCATCAGGAGAAAGATAAATCACCGCATGTTTTCCTCTAAAGGAGACAGTTTCTAAAAATAGGAGCCGCGCTGGAGCTCCGGAGAACAAAAGAGTCCCTGGAAGGCTCCTGCCACTGTCCTTTCTTGGCGATCGCTGCTCTCTGCCCCTCTCCATCCACAGGCTGGGGATTTATGGAAGTCTTTAAAATCTGCTGATATGGGAGGGTTGGGTTTTTTTCCCCATCCTTTGCCCCGGCATTCCCGCCCTGGCCATTTGGTGACTCAGGCTTTCCTGAATGAATGCGGTCGATCTCCCATGACCTTGGCAGCTTGGCCCTGGATCCCGCCGGCCTTTTCCAGAATGATTTTGAAGCCAAAAGGACCCGATCTGGGAGCCAGGGATGGCGCTACCTCTCCAGGACAGGCTCTGACAGTGCTGATGATGGATAAACCCCGGTGATGTGCGTGGTCCAAGCTCTGCATCTAGATAAAAGAGCTCCATCCCCATCATCTCTGGATGAGTGCTACACATTGGAGATGCTCAGCCTTAAAAGACTCGCCTCTAAGGTGGCTCACTTGAGATGGTGGAAGGATGGGAAGCCAACTCTGGCTTTTTACACCCCTCCTCTGCTTTTGGGGCAGGTTCTGCCCTGCCTCCCCCATCTCCCTAACCAGTGTGGTGACCTAAATACCACGCTCCTCCTGGTTTTATGGCACATAACCAGTAATCCATAGAGTAAACGCAAACTGTGAGCGGCTGCGTCCGTCCGGGAGGGGATGCAGGTCAGTTTGGGCTGTAGAGGCTCTCGTGGGCTGAGCCTGCAGACCGCTGCAGCAAAACCCATCTCCTCGGCCGTGTGTTTCCAAAGCGCTCCTTGTTTCCTTCCCAGCGTGTGCAGCTTGATCCTGCTCTCTCTCTCAGCTTTGTGTTCAACGTTAAAGGCTCTCTGGGTAGTTGGATGGTGTGTGGTGAAGGCTGAGCTGCTCCTTGCATGTCCCTTTTCTCCATGAGCCCCATGCATGGTTGGTGCTGAGTCTGCACCCTCCATCAAGCTGGTGGCACCTCCTTCCCATGGTCTCCTGGTTATTTCCACCGTGCCGGTGAGCTCCAGGCAACTCTTGGGCTGTTGGGCGTCCCATGACCCAAGATGACGATGATGATAGCAGGGGTGTGGGGCAATTCCTTGTCCTAGCAGCAAGCTTGCTTGCCCAGGGCCGGGCTACTGGGCTCATGACCCAAGATGATGATGATGATGACGATGGGAGCAGGGATGCGGGACAGTTCCTTGTCCCAGCACCAACCTTGCTTGCCTGGGGCTGGTTCGCAGCGGGAAACAATGTGGATTCGCCCAGCTACACCTTGGCTTCCCCAAGCTCCCAGCCTTGCCTGTAATAACAAGTGAGTCCCTGCTTTCCATATGGCTGGGAGAGGCGACACGTGGCTGGACCAGGATCGGGGGGATCCGGCATGAGGAGCAAGACCCCCATGTCCTGCCCTGAGCTCAGCCCTGGCTGATGAAGCCTCTGGGCCAGGTAGGTTTGATCCAAGCATCTTTGTCAGACACAGCTGAAGGCTTTCCTCCTCCTGAGGAGGGACGTATCTGGGTCTGATGTATCTCGGCAGACACTGCAGATCTTGAAGAGGTATTTGCCTACCTGTCGTCGCTGCCCGAAATCCTGCCTTGCATCTTCTCGTGAGCAGGCTAGGAGCTATCCTGGGGATTTGGCCAACACTGCAGTGAAGCAAAGCTCCTTCAAGCTCCAGATGATGCTCGGGCTCCTGGAGAAACCCTGGGTGCTGGTCCAAGGGCAGGGAACCAGTTGTCTTCATAGGGTGGACCGAGGCAACCTTTGTCCAGCTGTTCAGCCGCGGCTCTGCGCCGGATACCTCTCCAGCAAGCAGGGGCGGCGGGAGCGCGGCCAGCGGCGTGTGCATCTTCCCGTTAAACTGCTTAGCTGCAGGAATGATTATACATCAAATAGTTGCGCGCGGGATTAAACCCTCTTAAGTGAAGCTTGGAAATCCTCCCGTAATCCAGAACTGGCTGTAGGAGGGAAGGATGGGCAGCAGGAGCAGAGGGGGTTTATCTGCTGGGAAAGCTTTTTTAAAACACACACACACACACAAAACCCCCCACTTTATTGCAAATTGTGTTTGAAGAAGCCTGACTTGGGCACTGACCGTAGAGCTTTCCTCTCTGTTGCAGATGAGCCTGATCCTGCCCTCTCTGGTGCCGTCCCAGCCACAGTTCACAGGACCGAACTCGGGTAAGTTCCCAAGGGATGCTGCTGAGTGGGGAGCACCCGGGAGCCTCTCTCCCCTTGCTGATGGTACTCCAGTTACACAAAGCCCCAAAATATCTCCCTGGCTGTCCCTGAAGAGGGTTGTCCCACCACTGAGGACATCAGCAGGTCTCTTCAGAGCCAGCCAGTACAGTCCCCTTGCTGCAGAGCAGTCTTGGCTGCTCTAAATTCATATCATTTGTCCTGCTTCCCAACAAACCACCATACTTCTGCCTACCCTAACTTACCCCTCGGAGCCATCCCGGTTCCCCTCGGAGCCATCCCGGTTCCCCTCGGAGCTGCTGGGACTGTCCCAGCTGCGAGGGAGAGGGAGAGATGTTGGGAGGTGGATGCTTGATTTGGTTGTGTTGGGTGTCCCAAAGCTGCTAAGGGGTGTCCCAAATAGTTTTGAGCACCCTGGAAAAGGCAGGTTTTGGGGTGCCAGCCCAAGGCTCATGCAAGGCAAGGGTCCTTGTCCCTCGTGGCATCAGGGAGCCGTGCCTGGCTTAGAATCGCTCTCTGTCTTAGCCTATCTAGCAATGCAGCCAATGCCCAGCACGTTTTAATGGGCTTATTTTAGTATCTGCTGTTGACTGATCCTTCCTGGGCCAGTAGTTTCCTTAGCGAGTTATTTTTAATAACATTTGCAGCGTTTACGGTGCATATGGGAATCACATTTCCCTGATATCAAGCCACAGACAATGGTGAGCCCGTCCTCCAGTCCGCAGTAATTCCTCCGGAGTAAAAATAGGGAAAGGTTTGGAGCTGGGAGGATGGGAGGGATGGTTAGCCCCTAAACTTGGCTTTTTCCAGGAACAAGCTGGAAATAAATAGGTTTAAAAAGAAGAGGAGAGAGAGGCAGTGCGAGAACCGTGTGGAACTGGCAGCCCTGCTGTCTCCAACAAAGGCGCTTTGTTCTCCCGGCAGCACAACTTGACCCATGAGATAGTGTTTTGCTGGCCCTGGAGCAGCTCCTTGCACGAGGCCTCGAGTCACCAGGCTTCTCCGGGTGGCAGGCTCTGCAGTCTGGCAGGTTTCTTCCCTAGGGATGGTTTAATAGGGATCAGGAGCCGGGATGTGGTGGTTTGCATCTGGCTCTTGGCCGTGCATCTGTGCCACGGGTGCTGCGTAGAGGGAGAAGCTGGGCATGAAGCTGGCTGTGGAGGACAGAAGCAGGGTTGCATCCTTAGGGCAGGGATGGGGACGAGGAGGAGTTTTGCCTCGTTCTGCAGCTCAGTGGATACCCCGAGTCTGCTCTGTCCCAGAGCTGGCATCTGCCAAACCCCCGTGAAGCTGCCATCAGGGACGCTGGGGCTCCTGGGTCTCTTGGATCCCAGTTCAGAAGCCTAAATGTGAGGATCTGGTGCTATTCAGGGTTCTCTGCTTCCCCACTGAGTCTCTCACCACAAGGGCTTGAGGCTCTTGTAGATCCTGTCTCATAACTGTTGGTCCCATGCAGATGTCTCCAATTCCTTGAGGCATCTTGGAGAGCATCAAGTGCCTCTTGCACCCTCATGGCTCTCACCATGTCCCTTCTTCCCTGAAAAAACCTCCAAGCCCAATGTAGGACTTTCAAAACCACCAGGCTGGGGCTGCCCATGGTTGTGCTCAACCCCTCTCTGACACCCAACACGTCGTCAGTGCCGTGGTGGTACCCACAGCACCCATCTGGGTGGCCTGGGGCCTCCCAGTCCCCCTGTAGAGCTCATGTTCTCCAGCTGCTTGATGGGGTCTTCCCAGCTTTGGGGTCCTTGCTGAGGGTTTGGAAGAGGATGGGGAGGAACTGCCTTGATCCACTGTGGCTTGGGGTCTCTGCACAGGAAAGAATGACTTCCTACTCCTGCTGCAGAGAGGAATCACCCAAGGACTCTCATTTAATCATGAGACAAACCATCCTTTGGTCCCAGAGACCTTTGGTATGGTCCATGTCGACACTTAAATCTCTTTTTATGCAACTTTGAAGAGCTCGTTGGCCTGTTCTTTGGGCTGATAGTGGTAAGTGTCGTCGCCAAGAGCAAATATCCCTGTTGAGCTGGGTAAAAAGGAGGCAATAAGGTGTCCAAGCATCCTGAGAAGTTAATAGAGGAAGGGGAAGGAGAAGCAGGAGTGGAGCGAGGGGAAGGTGACTTCTGGCCCGAGGCAGGAATTGTGATGTGGTGATGGGAGCCCAACGCTCCCGTTGTACCTGGTATGAATGTGGCAGAGCCACCGTAGGGAGCAGATACCGCCATTGCTGAAAGGAGCTTGGAGCAAGCCCAGGAGAAGATGCAGGAAGTATTTTAGCTGCACAAGGCCAAGGGAGATGGGACGGGATGGTCTTGGTTTTGTCCCAAGTCTTTAATATTTGGGGTGATAGGGGAGTCACCATGAAATCCCCAGCCTCTGTTATGCCGTAACACCACGCGGGCACGATCTGGTTCCAGAACAACCCTTTTGTAAATGGAAATGTTTGTATTATCCCATTAACCGGTTATTAACTCTCAAAACTTTTTTGCAGCTCCACGAATGAAGACCATTTAGAGTTCAAGAAGGCTTTGTACAGAACGGATGCCAGGAGCTCCCTAGACCTGCGAAACATGACCGTGTCCGGCAGCGTGACCTGGGACACCTCTGCCCTGGAGACGAGAGCGGGCGATGGGAGAGACGAAAGCACTTTAGAGAGACTCTCTGGCTTGAAGGACTCGAAGGACACGCGGTGCGTAAAGGAATCGGCGTTCGCCGTGGAGCCCCAGGTTGTAAATGCTGCGCAGGTGGATCCTGAGCAACTGGAGAGCAACTCCGAGGACCTGGATGGTGGCAAGGCACCAGCGGAGGCGCCCAGCCCTTGTGCGGGGGCATCGGTTGGCGGTGGGGAAGAGAAATATCTTAAAAATGAACCAAAGCAACTTGAAGGTCTCAGCAAAGAGCACTTAGATAAAAGCAAGAGGGGCGTCCAGAGGGTCGACTGGATTTCTAGGCCCAACAAAAGCCCAAGTCCTCACTACAAAGACATAAGCAAGCCGACAGATGTAGCAACCAACTTGCCCTTTCGGGGACAGGCCGCGCGTGAAGTGCCTCCTCCGCTGACTCCGACGGTGTTCAGAAAAACGCTAAACCCTGTCCTCGGCAAGTCCAAATCCATGGAGAGCTCCTCGTCCCACAGGAAGGGGCTGATGGTTGACTCGGACTTGGGCGAGATCAACACGCTCAACGCGGCCGAGTGGACAATACAGAAGCCGGGTCTTCAGCTCGGCACGGACCTCGCCGTCGGCAAACAGTCCTGGACGGTAAATGCAGAAGACTCGGTGGAGCGGATCCCATTGATGTCTCTGGAGCCTGCTCCCTGCAGCTCCTACGACATCGAGATGAGGCCCTACGTGTGCAGCGTCTTGCTGGAGGAGCAGGGGAAAGAGGAGATGGGTCCAGAGGAGGACCCTACGGTGTACACCTGCATCGAGTGCAGCATTTACTTCAAGAAAAAGGAACATTTGATGGATCACATGCTTCAGCATAATCGTGGACCAGGGAGGGACCAAGACAGAGATGCTTTGGGAGGGCAGTGTCAATTCTGCTGCAACGAGTGCGGATGGGCCTTTGGAGACCCCACATCTTTGGAGCAGCACAAAAGGCTCCACCAAGAGTCTAGGGAAAAAATTATCGAAGAGATCCAGAAGCTGAACGAGTTTCCAGACGAAGGTCGGGAAGCGCGGCTGCAATGCCCCAAGTGCGTCTTCGGCACAAACTCCTCCAAGATCTTTGTCCAACACGCCAAGATGCACGTCAAGGAGAGGAAGGACCAAGGGGCAAAGAACATGAATCTCTTTGGAAGCACAGGCAGCGGAGAAATACGGGATAGCCCCGTGCACGGCATCTACAAACACTTCAAACCAAATGAACATGTGTCCCTGCAGATGCAGGTGCCACCTCACGGCAGTAGCAAAGGGCTCAGCACCTGTATGCTCTGCAGCTTCCCGGCCCCCAATGAGAACATCCTCAAGGAGCACATGAAATACGCTCATTCTCACCTCTCCTGGGACACGGAGGTGTATGAGGATGATCCCAATCAACCAGGAACTAGCAGAGATGCCTACAGCCCAGCCAGGCCAGGCCGGTTTGCGGAGACGGATTATTTCAGCAAAGCAGACCGGCTTTTCCCTCCACCTCACCGAGAAAGCACATCGCATTACGAAGCAGTCCACGGTTTTGCCCTAACTCACCAGAGACTCGACAAAAGCAACGGGGCTAGTAAAAAGGACTACCAGACGTCAGGGTTTCACGCCAGGAAAGCAGCTCCATACGCTGCCCCGCATAAAAACCTGGGGTTGTCCGGTTTTCCCTCCGCTAAAGCGTATTCCCAGTTTGCTCTGCAGCAGCTGAAAAAAAAAGCAGCAGGTCAGCACCTTGAAGGGGAAGGCGATGGTCTCAGGAGCCACTCGATGGGGCTGGAAGAGCTCAGGCACAAGTGGATGTTGGCCAACGACGCTGGGAGCATGGAAGAGGAGATCTCTGTAAGCACAGAAATAGATTTAAGCGAGAACAGAGGCGTCAAACCTGTCGCCATCCCTCAAGCTGCCTTGGACCTCAAGAGGACGTTCAGAGACACCCTGAAAGCCACGGACTCTTCGATAGCTTCGGAGGAGCAGCAGCAGCAGTTGCGGAAGATGGTCCCCATCGTCCTCCTGGAGGAGGTGAACCTGCACCCCAAGGCGACGAAGCGGCCCCGGGGGAAGCCGTTCAAGAAGAAAACCACGCTCCCTTCCCGGGAATTCATGATGGAAGAGCCCCTTCCCTTGGATATGCTCCTACTGGATTCTCCTCTGGAGGGTCCTCTGGAGCTTGATGACCTCTTGGACTCCGACTCGCCCATGCTGAAGAACGAGGAGAGGAAATGTCCCTACTGCCCAGACAGGTTTCACAACGGCATCGGGCTGGCGAACCACGTGCGGGGCCACCTCAACAGGGTGGGGGTGAGCTACAACGTCCGTCACTTCATCTCAGCGGAAGAAGTGAAAGCTATTGAGCAAAAATTTTCCTTCCAAAAGAAGAAGAAAAAAGGTAGTATGTATTCAATTCACTGTGCTTTCTATTTTTTTATTTTAATCGGTGGGGTTTTCTCCTCCCGCCAAGAACTGGGTACGTATGGTACTGTGGTCAACCTGAACCGTGGTGGCCGCGGCACAACCGGTGGCACGCGGTTGTCTCGGGTGCAATAACACCCCTCCACCCCCTCACCCCCAGGTCTGATGCAGGGGTTTTAGTGGCGTGGCTGACTGTCTGTCCTTCTTTCCGCAGTTGCAAACTTTGATCCGAGTACTTTCAGCCTGATGCGATGCGAATTCTGCGGGGCCGGTTTCGACACGCGAGCGGGTCTTTCCAGCCACGCCAGAGCCCACCTGAGAGACTTTGGTATTACCAACTGGGAACTCACCATTTCACCCATTAACATCCTCAAGGAGCTGTTGGCCAACTCATCGGAGCATCCGATGCTGCAAGCAGCGATGGGAGCGGAGCCCTCGTCCCCAAGCCGAGAGAGGGAAGCTCACAGCTTCATGCCCCGCAAGAGCATGACCCCCATGTCTGAGTGCAGCATTCCACGGTCTCCTCTGTCCCCGTTCCCCCCGTCCTGGGGAGATGAGTCCCTGCAGTCCTACAGAGATGGTGAGTGTCCCCGAACACCCTGTACAAGCCAGAAACCCTTTTGATAACCCCAAACTGTCGCGTCCTGCTGAACAGAACCTTGCTGGAGGGTGGGTATTTACAGGGGAGGGTTTAATCGGCGTAACATGGTGTTGATTTATCAGTCTCTTATCATTGCCGCTCTGTGTTCTGTGAAATCTGATGCTGCTTTGGGGGCAGACGGGTGGAGATCCAGCAGATGAAAGAGCCGGGCAGCGCGGTCTCTTGAGGGGTGGATGGAGGGGTCGCATCCCACCGGCGAGCTGTGCGTTGGATGTTCGGGCTTTGTCGTTTGAAAAGTTTTGCGTTTAGGAACGAGGTTTCTCATCGAGGAAAACCCCTAAAGCTTCGCAAATCACGGGGCAGAGCGTGGCTGGAGGGAGGGAGAAGAGCGCGGTCACTGGTACCGGGCCGTGCTGGCAGTGCTCGGCTGCGCAGAAGGCAGGATGCGACCTCTGGTCCGGGGAGCTGTGTTCATCCCTCAGCCGCTTATTTTCTGTAGGTGTTATGTTACCGTGGGGGGAGTGTAAAGGGTCCTTCCAAATGGATTTGGGTCTGAGCTGATCCCCCTCCATCAGTGGAGCTCCAAATTATTCACATGGGATCACCTGATCCAGAGCAGAGCCTGCCCCAAAGAGCTTCCACATGTGCCTTGCAAGGCTCCAAAAAAGTGAGTTTCCACCAAAAAATTGCGACATGCTCTTCTTCCAAAGACTAAAAACTTGCTTGCGCGTAGAAAAAAAAACAACCACCTACTGACACCTGGTGCTTCTGGCAGCAGCCTGAAGTCCTTGAAGCAGCTTCTCATTAGGTTCTGCTCAGCCTAATCCTATGTTAGATACACCCCTGCGGTGGGAAGCTATCTGTCTTTAATTGAAATATGAAAGAGCCTGTAATCCCGGCTCTCCAGACTGCTCCGCGTGCCAGGTCTCTCTTCAGAACGAGTCCTGAGCGTAACGAGCACAAAATACGAACAAACCCAAACTCTTCTCTCTTGGCACGGCAAACCTTGGAGGATGAACAGCAACCAGCCCAAGGTAGTGGTCGATGCCAGCGAGAGGCGTTTTGGAGGGCTCAGCTGGGTTTCTGCTGCCAGTGGCTGGATGCTCCTGCTGCCTGTGACTATCACTCGGCAATTTTTAGGTCTCCTGGTGCCCAAAATTCACTGGCACGAGCCGTTATAGATAGCGCCGCTATTTTAAAAACTGGGGCATGTGTATTCTGTAGTTACAAAGGGTGGAAAGCGTGGAGAAAATGTGCGTCCACCCTTCAGTAGCAACCGCTCATCGGAGAAGAGGTTAATGCAGTTCTTAACGCAGCAGATCTAATATCAAATGTCCCCGATGTGAAGTTTTAGAAACAAAAAATGGGTCACATCTTGAAATATGATCTTGCTTATCGGTTCGGGCAACGTTACTCAAGTTTTTTTCAGCCTGTGATGTTGGCCCCGGGGCTGGGAACATCTCCTGCCCGTTGCCATGCCCATCTCCAGTTGCCTTGAAATGCCGGTGGGTGTTTGGTGGGAGAAATCGGGTCGGGAATTGTCCTTCTAGGTACAAGTAGTTGAATTTAGAGCTTAATTCTTGTCTGCTTCAGCGTCGTATTTCAACCCGGATAAGGTTGAGGACGGACACGTGGGATGAGCGAAGGGCGAGTGTGACCTGAGCAAGAGCTCAAACACCCCCTTAAGCCACACTCCTGGAGCACTCACGTGCTCTGTTTTCTTATGAGTTGTGTCTTTGGGGGGAAAATGCCAAGAAAATGGGTAAATTTGGAAAGCTTAAAAATCCCTGGCCCATCAACCTGTTGTGTAACCAAAGCTTGCACAGCGGGTCAGGTGGAGATAGCCATCGGTGAACGGCTTTTGTATTTAAATCCAAGCCTGAAGTCTCTTAGTTACGCTCCCAAGCCGGCAGAAACGGCTCACCGTGAGTCGAAACCCTCCTTGTTTTGCTTCCAACCTGAAATAACGCTCTCGGGGCGCTCAAATTCACGCTGAAAGTATCTGTCGCAACCGATTTAAGAACGAAACGGCGCCCATTGCGTTGCAATATTTATTTAACTCTTGCTTTGGGTATGGCTGCGGGGAGGCAGCTGAGCAAACGCTGTTTGGAGATGGCGGGGGGAGGATGCCGAATATGTAACCGGGAGGATTTTAGCCATATTTTTAAGCCCGGTTGTCTCCGTGTCTCTTCAAATCACTCGTGAGATGTGTGAGAGCTCGAGCGAGCTGCCTGCTGCGTGCGTTGGTCTTTGTGGCCGTGCGAAAAGCTCGAGCGCTGCTCCCAGGCTGGAGCGAGGAGCTGCCTTAAGGGCACCTGCTTAGTGCTAACGTCCTCTGCTAGTGTATTGTGCTAATTCCGTAATTCATTGAAGGTTTTAAGCAATATTAACGAGATGAAGGCCCTTAGTAAGTTATAATGGCAGGAGGATCTCGTGAAAAGTCAGCGGTGGCACCGCACCAGACCTGGCGGCATCTCCGCCAGTGGCCCCATGTCACGGTGGCAGCAGCCCCGTGCCGTGGGAGCAGCGATGCTGCTCGTGCCCTGGGATGATGTCGCAGCTCAGCATCTGCAGGCAGCTCTCGGCAAACCGCTTCCTGCTTCCTTCCTCTCCACTTCCAGACATGCGAACTGCCAGAAGGTCTCTGCTGGCGTTGCAAGATGCCTCTCGAGCTGTTAAGAGCTAAGAATATCGGTAGACCCCTAACTGAAGCCCTCCGTCGTGGGGGCAGGCAGGGAGAAATCCTCTCTTCGGGGGGTGTTTTGTGAATGTTTTCTGTGCCGGCTGCGGTTCATGGTTTCTAACGAGGCTGCGGTGGGAAACGAAAGCGGAGGATTCAGCTCCGCGTGCTGGGAGATTGATTCGACGAGCATGGTGGTGCTTTTCCATTCTTGGGCTTGTAATTAAATCACGGCAAGACCTGAGCGCCTCTGTCCTCGTGGGGCAAAGTTTCCCTTCCTGGAGCTGCTCATGGGTGGGACGTGGGGAAGAAACGAAGAGCGGCCTTGGGGGAAAAAGGCTGTGCGCTTGCTCTGCCGATGAGCGGAGAGGGAGAGCCGGCTTGGCTCTTGCCAGTCTCTCGTACCCTTGGCTGCTTGTTTAAAAACAAAACCAGAAATACCTCTTAGAGCAAAACTAAAAGTCAAAGGAAGGAAGTAGGTGTTTGGGTCTGTGGTGAGAACATGAACTTGGCTGCGCTGGTTGTTTAGATGGGCGGGTTTGTGGCAAAAACAGGATGTTTTGAGATACCGAGGGCATCTTGGAGGTTACCTGTTCCCAAGCAAGTCCGCGGTACCTAAACCAACCTGAACTTGGCTGTGTCGGGCTCTGATGGAGACTCCGCCACCGCCCTTGGCACCCACGCTGCCGTCACCAGCGCTCGCCCTTAGAAAGCCGATGGGGTCTTTGGTATTTTTAGTATCTAAAATCAGTTTCTAAAAAAAAAACAACTTAAAAAAACCCCATAAAGGTGCTAGAAAAAGTAAAATTTTAATATCATTACTGTTCCTTTTACTCACAATAAGCAAAGACAACAGTTCATGCTCTTCTGTAGACCCAGATCTTACAATCTCCCCTTTTCAGACATGATTTTAGACCCTCCATCATTCGCGATTCCCTCCCCAATGTGTCTGAACCCTCCTTGAAGTGCCGCGCTCCATGCGGGACACATCCCGGCCGCAGTGCTGTGGGGAGCAGGAGGGTTATCTCTGCTCTTGCTCATCCCGGGACGGGCTGTGACGTAGCGGGGGTTGCAACATTCGCTCTGGTTTGGGTTTGAACAGCTTAAAAATCTGAAAACCATTGGTTCTCCCCCCCCCCTTTTCTGTGAGACCACTGGCTCCTGAGCTGTCCCTGCTGGAGTTGGTGGCTCCTCCGGGGACGTCCCCGCGCTCGGTGGTGGCTTTCCCCGCATGTTGTGACGGGTGAAGGTGTACCCGGCTGCTTGCAACCACCTCCTTAAAGCCTGGCTTGGCTCGTTAGCGAGGCTGTTTGTGTATCTCCTGGCTCCCAACTTACTGGCAGCCGCCTCGGAGAACACGTGGCGCTTCTTGGCAGGCGTTGGGAAGTGTTAGGCAATTGCATCCTCCTCAAAACGGCTCGCAGCTCTCCTTCCTCGTAGCCTGCCTCACCTTGCTCTGTGCCCCAGACTGCTTTCGCAGGGTTGGCACCATCATCCTCCACTCTTCTTCTCCCTTCTTTGTCTGGATTTAACTCCCCATGGTCTCTCTTACTGTCCCAAACTGCGAGGTCCTCTGCTAGACCTGGATTTCTCCTCTCGATGTGTTCCTGCGCAGCAAAAGCGCTGTTTCACCACGTCTAGGAAGAGGAGCAAACGTTCGTTTGCTGGATGGCCTTCCACCCCATGCAGAGCCAGAGCAGACGGGGACTGTCCTTCCTTCTGGAGCGCATCTGATGCAGCACAGGTTTTTAGGAGGAGGAGAGGGTCGGTTGAAGGGTGTGAGCTTAGGGAACGATTCTCCCAGCTCCTCCATCTGCTGCTTGCTCGTGTTGAGTCCCCAGAGGAGGACTCAGAAGTGGGGCTTGCCCCTACCATGCCCAAGGTCCTGCCTTAGCTGAAGAGTGTCTTCTCCCTCTCTAGATCATAATTTTCAGAAAGAAAGGACCATTTTTAAAATCTCCTGGGTTGGAGGAGACCCACGAGGATCATCAAGCCCAACTCCCAACTCCACGCAGGGCAACCTAAAAGTTAAACCCTACATCTAAGGGCCTTCTCCAAACTCTTCTTGAACACCAGCAGGCTTGGGGCCATGGCCTCACCCCTGGGGAGCTGGTGCCAGCGCTTGACCGCCCTCCCCACGAAGAGCCCTTTCCTAATGGCCAAGCTGAACCTCCCTTGATGCAGCTTTAAGCCGTTCCTCATCACCAGACACCCGAGAGAGCAGCACCTCCCTCTCCATTCCCCATCACAAGGAAGCCGGAGACATCAGCGAGGTCACCCCTCAGTCTCCTCAGCGCTGACCAGCCCTGCTATCCCTCAGCCGCTCCTCACAAGCCCTCTGCTCCTCTCACCACCTCTGTTGCCCTCCTTTGGACGCGCTCTAATATTTTTATGTCCTTCGTAGACTGGGGAGCCCCAAAGTGCCCACAGGGCTCAAGGTGAGGCCACACCAAGACGTGGGACAACCACATCTTTCGGCCGGTTGGCTATACTGTGCCCAATGCACCCCAGGATTCGGGTGGCCCTTTTGGCCACCGAGGCACGTGGTTGACTCCCGTTGAGCTTCCCATCGACCAAAAGCCCCCAGATCCCTCTCTGCAGGGCTGCACTCCAGGACACGTGGAGAACAGAGAGCTCCTTCCAGTGGACAACGAGTGAAAAAAGGATGGGGTCTGAATGTCACGGGCCCCAAAACTGATTTTAGGGGTGTCCAGGGGGGGAACCGTGGTGTGGTCTGCTCAGAGATACAAGTGGGCAGAGACCCTATAGCGGCTTCAATTCCTCCCCCACCTCTTTTCTTACCCAGGGTGTGCGAGCCAGCGTGGGCAGGGCCAGGAGGAGCCTGTGACTTGTGGTGCCTGGGATGGGGACAGCCACAGCCTGAGCCTCAACAAGAGGCTGTGGAGAGGCTGGAGGAGATCAGAAGGGGAAGGCTCTTCCACCAGCACAACTAGGGCTGGAAAAGGATGTTTATTGTAGATTTTATGGGTTTTTTTTCGAGCCTCACTTTTTCCTTGACACTAACTTGAGAGCAAAGACCTCAGCACAGCTCAGCAGCGGCTCCGATTTCCACCCTTGACCTTTGCTTCCTCTGGTTAATTGTGGTTGCCCTCCACGAAGGAACTGAGACGCTTTGTGGACATGGCCTTTCGTCCTCCCTTGTCGAGGAGCGTGCCCGCACGTCCCGTGGTGGCTGCGTTTAATCGCAGACGAACGGAGGTTAGAAAAACCTTCCGGAGGTCCATGCCTGACCCCGGCTGCCAGCAAGGCCGACTTCAAAGCCAGGTCAGGTTGCTCAGGGCCATGTCCCGTTGAGTTTGGAGAGGGTTGGAGGTACCAGCACCTCTCTCCCGATTTAACGTGCCCTGAGGACCCTCCTCATGTTACGGTTCTTGGGTCACACTCCCTTTTTGTGTCGGCCTTTCTGATTTTCCTCCCTGCGTGCTCATTCTGCGCTCACCCGCAGCCTGACCTACTTTCCACCGTCTTTGATTCCTTTCTCGAGTTCCAGGTTATTGAAAAGCTCACGTTGGCCTCCTCCTTCCCTTCCCTCCTTCCCCTGCACGGGGATAATGTGGGCTGTTGCCCTCGATATTGTCTTTTCGCCTGGTCTCTGAAGACTTCTGATGGTAAGCAGCGCCGCAGGGAGGCCGGACGTTGGTTTTTAGCCTGGATTTGAGCTCTGTTTTCACCGCCACTGATCTATGGCCACAGGAGACAGCGTGAAATCTCTCAGCCAGGTCTTCCAGCACAGGAATTGTGGAGTGAGAATCCCTGGGGGCAGCACTCGAAGGCAGGTGGTCGCAATAACCTATTTCAGTCTGGGCAGCCAAGGATAGAAATCGTCCCTTTCCCTTTCCTAATATTTTTGGGAGACCCTGGTTTGTAACTGCTGGAGAAAGGGATGTGTAGGGGGGGAGCCCTGGGTTGGGATGACCCAGGGATGCCCATGGATATTGTGACCACGCTGGGTTCAAAACAAGCCTCGCGGCCACCTCCGCATCCCAGCAGGATATCGGTGGAGAAAGGAACAGCATCTCTCTCTGTCTTGCATTTTTCCTCTCATTGTTAAATTTTGGTGAGCTCCTGAGCCTGCCACAGCGATTCCTCATGACCTCCTAGTCCTGATGTTGGTTTTTCTCCAGCTTCTTTAAGCCAAGGAGAGGTTTTGCATCTTACCACCCCGGTAAAGAAAGAAGAGAGGAACTTTAGGCGCAGTTCATTAGCAGCCTGTCCTCCTCGGCAGAGCCAGCAAGGGGAAGCACTGTGTATAAAATGATTTGCTAGCTCAAAAGCGTGACAGAGAGCTGGCAAAGTCTCCTTGGCAAGGAATCGGCTCGCACAGAGCTCTGGATGCCGTAGGCTGGCCAGCAAAGACAGATGCTTTCATCCTCGCCCCAGACGGAGCCCGTTAGCAAGCCAGCTATCAGGCAGTCCTGCCTGACCTGGTATTTCCCGTACCCCTTGTCGCCTTCGCTGGATCTTCCTCAGGAAGATTTGGCTCAAATTTGGGGAATCATTTTCTCAGGCCACAGCTGAGCTCTGCAGCTCGAAGGCGGCACCGGCTGCTCCACGGATCATCCCTTGAATCCGGGTTAAAGCAGTGGGTTGTCTGACCGGAGCTGTTCTCCAGGTGCGATGGGGTTGTCAACCGCTACGAGGGGCTTTTCTCTCCCCCTCTTCTGAGCGTGGTTTGTTGAGAATTAGCCTTAGGATGTTTCATGGGTGTTTGAGGACTCGTGAATCTCTGTGCTGCCCTGCAGATGTAAGCATGTGTCACCTCAGCACCCGAAAGCTGCCAGGATGAGACCCTCTGGCATGGAGACCAGAGCCCCCGGGGACTTATGGTTACTGCTGCGGGCTTTAAAACTCCCTAAAAATGTCAGGATTTGGCCCATCGTGGCTTCTTTAACCTCACAGAAGTTGGTGGTAGGTGGATTAACCACCTACCACCCCTTTTTAAGCTGGCTTGCAATGCAGAAGAAGGAATTTGAACCTTCAAGCTTCTCCGTGCTGAAGAATGAAGTGTCCGGTGTGGGTCTGGTTTTGTCTCAGCTGTGGCTCTCGTGGGCCGTCTCCTCCTTCCCCACTAACTCTTCTTGGTTTGGTTTTTGTTTGTGCGCTCTGGGAACAGCAGGCAGGTTTGCCATTGCACGTGGGTTTTCCTGGTGCGATTACGGACGCAATCGGCCGGCTTTGAATGCACGTTTTCAACTGGTAAGCGCAGAAACTGTAAGGAAACGCTTGTGGCCGCGTTGGGATTTTGCTTGTCCTTCCCCAGGGAGGTGAGGAGGAGGATGGGGCTGAGCAGAACCTGTCCAAGGTAACGATTACATGCTCTGTCTTTCTGTATTTCTATTTTGGGCTCCATAACTAACTTTTATTTACCTGTAAGTTCCTTTGGTTAGAGCCAGCTTCTTCATCCTGATGTGCCAGGAGCGGATGGGAATGGTTCTGGCAGGGATCAGTCGTCTCCGCTCACCGCTGAGGTTAATGGGCTGCGCTTGTTTGCGATCCAGGTGGATTCTGTTCCCCAGAATCCCAGGGTGGACTTTTGGTTTCTTACATGTGTTTCCCCTGCGTTCCCTTCTCCCCCTCCTCACGCCGTGCTCCGGCAGCGTTTCCCTTTACCGACAGGACTCGGCGTCGCTGCTCTTTGCCTCAGGCAGCACGTGACCGGGTCTCCCTTCGCTGGGCTCGCTCGCTCCCAACACCTGCTGTAATTTTGGAATAGCTCCTGCTGAAAACAGCAGAATTCTCAGCTGGTTCTAGTAGCGCTTGTCCGTCTGTTTAGGAGCGGGGCTTTCGGGGAGGCTTTGCTTCTGTCGCCTCTGTCCCCTTGGGTCTGAATTCATGTTTAGGCGTTATTTGTAACCCCTGCTTTGAGGAGGGGTGGCAGTGCCATAGGAGATGTCCTCTGGACAGTAAATTGCTTCTATTTTTGCTTTTTATTGGAGTGGTTTGAGTACAAACCCCTTCCCTGTGGCAATTCAGGCTGTGGCAGAGGTGGGGGGGGGATGGAGAAGGCCTTGGGGG
>VZTV01118572.1:620-15816 GCA_013400875.1 Anhinga rufa | reverse complement strand
TTTTTTCTTTTCTTTTTTTCCTGTAGAAACCATCGGTCATTATTTCCACAGGGCACTTCACGTTATCGGTATCCGCTTTTCCCTTGGGAATGCCCAAGCCAGGAAGCGCTGACCCAGGAACAAAGGTCCGGAGCAAAGGAGGCCCTTTCCCATGGCGCTGAGCCGGAGCCTCCTCACCTCCACCTGCTCTTCTGCGCTGCAGATGACTCAAACACAACTCCATGGGTGAGCCAGACTTGCTAAGAAACACCACAAGCCTTTGGTCAAGCACTCCCCTGCGCCCGTCCCTCTTATCTTCTTCTGCTGTGCTCCATCCTAGCCTCTTGCTCTGTTTAGAGCTTGGACTCCTTCTCCTAGACCGAATCAAGAAAACAAAGAGGAAAACAAAGAAAAGCCCTGTGCTCTCTCAGACTCTTCCTGTGGAGTCACACGTGGGAGGTTTGCCAACATTTGCATGTGTGTACCTCAAACAGAGTTAAACCCATTTTCTTTGGGAAAGGACCAGCACCTGGGACGGCGCATCTCGCTCGGGGAGCGCTCCCGAGACCAGCTGGTTTCTCCGAGAGCTCCTGTAGCCTTTGCGGTGATGAACAACCTACGGGACTGGCACACGCCATGCCGCTTCTTTGAGTCTCTTTTCCTCATTTGGCACCGAGCATCGCTTACTTGCTAAGTGGGAGAATGATGCAGCTCCGGAAAGGAACATTTCACAAGATACGTGATCGCACAAACCCGGTGTTTCAGCGCGCGTGCCAGACTCAAGTAGGGTCCGAACACGTTTTGCAAGGCAAATAGCAGAGCTCCAGCTCTGAGCGCACCACCGCAACTCCAGATTCTTCCCTGGCTTTGTTTCCACTTGCCATCAGCAAAATCTACCAGCACACCCAAAAATTTCGTATCTCCTTAACGCTCGGTTAGTAAACAATGCATGAGCTGTGCCCAGAAAGACAGTGCAGGCTGCCATGGACGAGGGACAGCACACAAAAATCAACGCCGCTCCGCCCTAGCATCCGAGAGACCTAAAGGGCTTCAGCTACAGCTGCATCAGCTGGGGTGACTCCACTGACAAACAATCAAAGCGCCTTTTTTAGACGGGTAATAAATTTCCTACTTTGTGCAACTCTCATTTTGTTCTGCTTCCCCTGCTGTGGGCTTGCAACGCAACGTGGGCTTGTTCCTATCTTAGGCAACATCACAAGGGAAAAAATATAGGACAGACAAAGGGATGGAATAATATAAAGCAGGCGACAAGGCAGGGTTTGGAAAAAGCTCAAATGTAAAGACCTTTTAAAAAGCAGCTCCCATGCAAAAGCATTTTAAAGAGAAAGAGGCAGCAGAAAAAGGAAGTCAGGCAAATACATTTCAGTTGGGATTTCTGGTGAAGGTTAATCAGATGGCGGCACCTAGAAATAGATTTTGCAAGTTCTGAGGCAAGGACAAAGTCATGAAGTGATACGTAACTGCCAGTTCTAGGAAAACACAGGACAACCGAGTCAGAAAAGCGGAGATTTCTGAAAGCAATGACTTATCTTACTGCAGGGTTCTGACTTTGCCATCACATGGTCGTCGGCTTGAGAGAGTGACAGGAGGGAGCGGGGACACACGGGCCCTGGGAAAGCCAGAAAATTATGCAATAGCTAATCAGACCCGAAGGAGGCCTTGCTCCAGAACTTGGAGGTGCTATTTTAACACAGCTCCTAACTCTGAGCCTGAGCTTTGAAAGACTACTGGGGATCTAAAAGTCATGAAATAAGCAGAACAGCTACGAGAGGTTTTGCCTCTCATCAGTGAGAGGGTACGCTCACAAGGGAAAAAGCCTTTAGATCAAGGAAGGGTTGTTTGTGGGTTTTTAAAGTTTCACAGCGAAAATCCACTCAGCGCTCCCTCAAGAGGGATGCTCTCAGGAAGCGTAATGTTTAACGCCTTCTCGGATCACTAAGGCTTCAGTTACCAACGCTAGCGCCTTACGCCACAGCTCCTAAGACATCCTTGGAGGTGAAAGAGGGGGAAGGCGAGCCCGCTGCTCGCTTTCAGAAGCGCCCTGTGAGCAAGCCGGGTTGCTGGACACAAGCGGCCGGAGCAGCCCAAGTCACGCAGCAGCACGGACGCGCAGCGGGAAGGTCCAGCTCTGGGGCCACCAACCACCCCCTGACCCTACAGAAGCTCTACCAAAAAGTGGGCACGAGTGCTAGTTTGCCTACGAGGCCTAGATGGTGCTAGTCATCAACCTGACAAGTTTTACAGCAGGAAATCTGCTGTCACTCGGTTCCGAGCAGCTTCGCACCACGATCGCAACCCACAGCAAAGCTGGAGCTCTGCGACCCAGGTAAACACCACGCTCCTCGCAGAGGTACCACCCCCAGCGTCCCAGGATGTGGTGGCTCTTGCTCACGCGGGAAGCCATCACTTCACAGAGCTCCCGAAGATGCTGCAGGATGCCCGCGGAGCATCACAGGGCGCAGAGGGGCCCACAAATACCAGCTGCCTTTGCTGAAGCTAGAAGGAGCGCCCTGAAGAGGATGGAGCTCAGTTCCCATCCTTGTGTTCTCTTTCACACCCAAGCTACGAATGATCTCGTATCTCTCAGACCCGACAAAGCCTTTTTTGCACTCAGTTCTCTGGGTTTCCTTTGCAGAGAGCAGCTCTGCCTCTGCTTTGCTGTTTGCTGATGCTCTCAAAAAAAGCCACAGATCTGTGCTGGTTTCAAACCCTTGTTATTTCTGAGCCTACAAACGCGAGAGCCCCTGCCTCAAGGACCGGGCAATCTGCGTGCTCAGGGCAGATGAGAGGGCGAGAGGAAGTTCAGCATCCTGCAGCAGGCGCGGGGCGGCTAATCCAGCCCACGAGCCTCCATCTCCACTCCCACAGGAGATATTTGACTGGGGCAAGCCCGAGGCTTGTCAGCAAACAGCCACGCAGGGGAGTTCGCTGCTGTAGTAAATGCTCCAGAGTTAAATACTTTGCTGAACAGGACGTGCAATGTCCAGATCGTACAACAGCTGTTAATAGTCAAAGGTATACGCAATACTTCATTTCAGGGAAAAGCAGAATTATCCAGTTACACCAGAACTTCAGTACACAGCGAGGAACTAGATACAGCAGGAGAAAGGCGGCTGCTTGGGTTTTTTCAGGAGGGCTAGTCTCCACTGACTCAGATAGGCTTGGACGTGGTTTCAGGTACTTATGAAAGTTAAGCCCTAAAGCTGCGCACCAGAGGATCTCTGGTTATTACACAACGTTGCCAAACTAGTTCCCACCAGTGTTATCTGCACAGCCCTTCTCCTACTAAAAGCACAATTCCCCTCGTGAAGTTCCCACATCCTGAATAAAATTCCCAGATACAACTCTTACAAGCCTCACTGGTTCTCAGCCTGGCCCGACCCAACAGCACCGTCACAGCCGGTAACAACAGGGCAAAGTCGGGACCCATCGTGACCATTTAAATGACATCTAGAATTCCGTTTCAGAGCCTGTTGTTTGTGCAAACAACCCAAGGTCTGAAATAGAAGAGGTGAGAAGCAGACTGCAGCGCGCTCAGCTCTCTTAGCAAGGAGCTGTGAAACTGCAGTTGGGGAGAAATTGGTGGAATTCACAGCCGACGTTTCCAAAAGCGAACACAGATCCGTGGATACCGAATTGCATATCTGATCCCCCCCCCCACTTTCTAAGCCAAAAAAAAGGCTTTACCTGGGTGGATTTTCCAGGGGAGGATAAGCCTTTTCTACACCACTGCACCGTTCCTGGATCAAACAACGTGCCATGGCACGGCTGACCAGACACCATCACCCCCATCCTCTCCTGCAGGGCTCCAGCCAGGGAATTTATCACATCAGCCCAGAACCTTCCCCCCGCAAGGCAGCTTGGACAAAGCATCAGAACGCAGTGTTTTACCTGCACAGGCAGTGGAGAGCAGCTCCTAGGAAAGGCGCATCCCTGCAAACAACCTGCCTGAAGTCCATGCTAAAAACAAGCACCCAGCCTGGGGTTGGGATCACCGAGCCCTGCCGGGCAAGCGACAAACAAAACCCAATCCCTCACTAGCCTTCCTCCTCCACAGAGATGTTCTTCCCTGCTCCAGCCTCCCTGCAAGCGGGCTTGTGCCTGCTCAGAAAGCTGATTGCGAAGCAGTAAGTCATCCAGCACGGCCAGGCCAATCCACCCAGCTGTTTTAATTTAGGCTCTTTTCTTCATTAAGCTTCGCTGTGCCCTTAACCCCTCTGTTCCCGGGGCAGCAGCTCAGGGAGCTTCCCCAGGAGCCGGCTCGCCGGCTGACAGAGGGGAGAAGTGAGCAGAGCATCAGGTGTGAGCTACTGCATCAGCTGCAGCTCAAGGCCATGATATAACCCACTTCTTTGCAAGGAAACACTGTGTTTTGGTGCTTAGCCATGGCTCCAGAAGAGCTTGAACCACGTCCTGCAAATGTTTGCCTGTTATCCAGCCTGTGCGGTCCCGTGCCCTTTCCTGTTCTTGCGAGAAAACTCAAGGGTCCAGTTTGCTCCCTGCCCCAAGCCAGCTTCTGCTGCTTGACCACCAGGAGAAAGAGAAACTATGCCAAGAATTGCATTTGCCCCAAATAAAACTGGACTCTGGAAGGCAGAATCATTAATAACAATCCAGTTCTGATTTCGTTGGGGAAAAAAAAAACAACAAACACCTACTGCTACGATCCATCTTAGAGATGTATTTCCAAGGGGGCCTTAAACCAAGCTGGGGATTTGCACTGGCCCTTAGCTCATCTCAAAGGATGAGCAGCCAGCACGAGCTCCACGTGGGCTGCAGCCTGGGGATGTCAGTGCTGTCACTTAGGCTGCTGAAGATGGAGGACTCTGCACTGCGTACTGCTATATCCAGAGCCACAGCTGCAAATTTAGAAACATTGCCTGAATTTCTCTTTGTGCTCTCCCACGTCCTGCCCAGCTACAACTCCCGTCGGCTTGCATTTAATTTCTTAGAGCACTGCTTAGCAACCTCACAGCCTTTTCACTTTGAGCACAAGGCAACCGGTTCCTCCCATTCCCACTCCTGCAACAGGGAAACCACGGTAGGCACGCGGCCCTGTTCGCTTCACAGCACCATCTGAGACAGAGCCAGGGTTTAACACCCCAGCGGCCTCGGTGACACGAGGACAGCCTGTGTCACCTCTTGGCAGCTCCAGCGTATTTTTGTCTGTGGGAAGACAGAAGAGTTCTCATCTCCCCTGATGCCACAGATCTCACCTGCGCTTCCACAATGAATGCTTCTGCTATGGAGTAATACCCTCACTGGTGCAAGGGATAGGTAATTACAGAGCCTTCAGTAAACCTTTCAAGCCGTTCATCCAAAGTCCCCAGAGGGAAGCAGGTGAGACTATAATACGCATTGCACAAGAGATACGTATCTAGGGTATTTTATTTTATAAAAATATCTCCCCTCCCTTTGCAGTTTGTTTAAAAGGAATGGCAAAACAAACCAGGTAAGCTGCAAATCGCCGCTGCCGGCGCTCCCAGCCCTGTCTTCTGCAGCGGATCCACCCCAGGACCGGCGCGGATTCTGCGGGAGCTGCTCAGCAGATAAGCTGCTGGAGAACAGAGAAGGGCCTTGGACTAACAATGAGGCACAGCTCTTCTTGCTTCACAGTTTGGAAACCTGCAATCTCCCCAGTCGCCTTCGGCTGAGAGAGGAGGGAGGCAGGATGGGGCAGGTCCAAAACGAACAGGGAGTGCTGTGAAAGAGTCTGGAGCGAGGGAGAAGAGCAAAGGGGGACAGATAAAAGGACGAGACGGGCATGAGTCATGTTGGCGTATGGCCTCCGAAGACAGCCCTCGAGCAAAGAGGGTATAAAGCAAATTCCTAGTCAGGCAAAAATCCACTAAAGCAAAAGGCAACCCAAAATAGACTCTTGCATACCTGTCTCCTCTGGCTCATCGTTAAAGGTTCAGCATCACACGAACTCGGGCTGTGCTTCTTGCTGGCATCTGGTCGTTCTTGGCCAGGCCAGGGCAGAGGTGGGAGCACTCACGGTGCGTTGGGAGAGCGCTCGCTCCCCGAGGCAGGCCCAGATCTCCAGCTAATCATGGCAAAAGCCGCCTTCCTTCCCCAGAGCGGAGAGCTCTCTCCAAAGAGTCAACACGAGGGTTGCAGGTCTTACACACGTCCACTTGCACACACAGGAAAGAAACCCTGCTGCAGGCAGCCTCCTTCCATTCAGCCTATCCACACCTACCCAACTTATGAGCTAAGGATGAAGGAGTTTAAGCTGGGATCCAGAAACCAGCCCTCCCAGACCTTTGGGGAAAGCTTGGATCTGAAGTCAAGCAGCGTGGCTCCAGCTATTGCTGTCGTAAACCCTGCTCTCCCGCCTGGGGATTAGGAAAGCAAGCAATGCAGGTGTTCTCTGAGAAACACGCAACCCAGGCACGCCAGCTCTTTGGAAACCGAACAGCAGATCCATTAGCCGCGGCTCACGCTGCAGCCTTGCAGCTGGGTGAGCCACAAGTCGGTTCCCCGCTACGCTGGGGCTGGAAGCTGGCCAGCGAGCCTTCCTTCAGCTGCTGGCCTGCTTGTTTTTACAATAAAGAATCCAAACGCCAAGCCAGCTTTAGGAACATTTTTCCTCTGTGGAAATGGCGCTTTTGCACGCTGAAGTTTCAACTTTAGAGAAACTTTTGCCGTTTATAGGGGCCAAAGGCATGGGAGGAGCGGACCCTTCTCTTTGGTGCTTGTACAGTGACCTGCACCCCCAGGTCCTAGGCTGGACCGTGGCCCTGCAGCACTGGAACATCAAACGGCAGGAGAAACGAGTTCATCGTGGGGACCCTCAGTGCGCCAGAGAGCCCCAGTGGTGCTCTACCCCATCCGCCTCCAATCTCCGCAGCAGCAGCATCTCCTTCGGGGGCAGCATAAGCATCCCCAAATATTCTAGACTAAGAATAAATCAAGGATTTTCAGGTCCCTTGCTCCTTCTTTGCCTGAAGTCACGCTGCGGTAGCTTCTCAACAAAGCTGGAAAAGCTCCGGTCACTGCGCTGAGGAAGGAGCAGCGAACGTCTCCAGCCGCACGACGCTGTCACTAGGAGGGATTGCTTTACAGGCTTGTGTTTCTCGCACAGAAGTTTGGTGTCTCACCCAGAGATGCTTGTACCAACCCTTAGAGCAGGGCACCATATCCATCCCCACCAGCCTGGCTTTTTCCTTCCCCAGAGTCATCACTCAAAAAGGGCTGCAGGGACCAGAGAACAACCTCTTTGCTGTACAAACATGCCCTCCACAGGGCAGGGAAAAGAGTTTAGCTCATTTCCCTGTCCTTATTTTGGGTACAACCCAACACTCCTCACTAAAGCCAGCTCAAGGGCAGCTTGAGACAAGTGCTTGAAGTCGTACTCTGCAAGAGCATTGGGGTAACAGCAGAACGGCACAAGCACACCTGAGCTGAAAAGAGCCTGCGGGCGCTAAATATCAGCTTGAGACACGCTGGCAAAGCCACATAGAAAGGGCACACTGCCTAGCTCAAACTCCTGACGCTTATTCTTTGTTTGTACAAGCACCTAATTCCCTCCCAGATGTTTGCAAAAGCTCGGGAAGTTGGCACGGTGGCAAGGAGTTGGCTTTTAATTAACCAGAAATCAAATACAAAAAGGACGTCAGCAACCTGCGAGCTGCACTGCTCCCCCTGACCGGAGCGTACAGCTCTTCTGCGGGTCCATACCCATCGGTGTCTCTCCATACCACCATTCTTTCATGCCAGCATGTAAAAAAGGACTTTGCTGGTGCTGCTTACATTTCTCCTGATCCGCTTTCAACACGCACCATTGAGCGAGCTGAACAGATGCATTTCTCACCCCGCTCAAACCGTAGCCACAACGTCACACTCCCCAGGGACACGCAGCGCGCCCGATGCCAGTCAGGTGAAAAACCACCAGCACAGAAAAGCAGAGTTAGGGACAACACAACCACCATCTCAACCACACCACAAAAGCCGTTCTCCAGCGCCTGCCTCCAGCTCCTGCAGCTGCTGCACAACACCCAAACCCCCCCCGCCATCCCTCTACGGTCCTGCCTGGATGCCACCCTGCCAGATGGGCTCATGCACAGGGGTTTCTGAGCGAGTCCAGCCAGAACAAATCCTCTCCGGCTGTCTCCGAAATGCTGCTGACCCAGGGCTTTGGGATGCCGGTGTGACCCGCGGCCGCAGCAGCCCAGGGGATGCCCCACGGTGGGGATGGAGAGCTGTGCAAAGGGATGTTGTAAAGCTGTCCCCTACCCCAGCCCCGCTTCCCTACACACACACACTCACCCTGAATTAACCTGAATTAGGTTTCCATCACATATATTTAAGAGAAGGACAGTAGTACCACAAGCAGGCCCTGAATGTAGGTCATTCTTGAATTGAGGTATAACACTGGATCTCTTACAATTTGTTAGAGAGAGTCATTTCCCCCCCTTCATTAGCGTAGTGTTTTTTGCATTGTCTGCCTGGCTTCGGGGCCTCCTGGACTCAGCCTCGCAAGGATGAGCAGCAAGACTTAACATCTGCTGCCACCCTGAAGCGTCCGCTGGCTGTACGGCTGGCCCCGGTGGATCTTCACGTGTTTGGCTAAATGGTCACTGCGGGCAAACTTCTTCTCGCAGGTGGCACACTGGTACGGCTTGACACCGGAGTGGGAGCGCTTGTGACGGGAGAGCTCATCTGACCGGGAAAACCTGCAGGAGAAGGGAAGCATGGTGGATCCAGCCTTCGCTGCTAGACAGGACAAGGAACGTGAGGACCCAGCACGTGGGAGGCTGAGGTCTGTCTCTGCCACAGCCTCTGGGGTTTCCCTAGATGGGTCACTTCTGCTCTGCTCCATCCGGGGCTCCCAGTGAGGCACAGGCACCCCAGGCTCCTGCTGGAGGAATGGAAAGAAAGAAACCCCTCCAAGGGGTGACTTAGAGATAGGAAAGAGGAAAATAATTCACCCAGCAAGATCTTAATTTCTTTCTGCTGCTCTTAAAGGACACCGTCCACCTACTTCCTTCGTTTGTTTTAGACTTGCTGAAACCTTTTGGGAGCTGATGGCCCCAAGGTCAGATGCTGAGAGAAATTGCTTTTTGGGGCATCAGCTGAGGCTGGCAGGGACTAAAGGAGACCGGCCAGGAGCCTGGGTGGAAAGGCTTTACTGTTAACTCCCACATCAGCCAAGAAGAGCATCGCTGTTGAGAGAAGGCTGGTTTTTCCTGAGAGCGCATGGGTTCTCCCTGCAAACTCTGAGCATCCCCTTGCTCCTCGGAATGGCAGTGAGTTTTTACTGTCAGCCTGGGCTGGATCAGGAGCTGGGAGAGAGAAGCTGCCTGTGAGCTGGTTTAAATACCGAGCACAAGGGAGGAAAAGCAAACGCGCCCGGACTGGAGCACAGAAGCACGCTTCCATGCTGAAGCAAGCTGACTGTTCTGAGGATGCACCCAGTGTTCAGGCTGCTTGTCTGTGTAATTCCCACACCTGCAGCAGATCAGCTGAAGAGCCTGGAAAGTCCCTTTAACCACATGCATGTCCCCACTTAATTCTCCTGCACCCTTTCTTCCACCTGGCACGCACAGATCCAGACCTGGGGGCACCTGCAGCAAGTCAGTCCACAGCTGTTTTACGAGCGCCACCCCAAAGGTCGCAACGAGGCCTGGGAGCTGGCGTGACTTCAGCATGCTTTGCACGTCGGAGCGTCAGGGGAGTGCTGGGGATGGGGACCGGACAGGATTTACTCCTGTCCTGCCCCTAAGGAGCCAACACAGATGGCAGGAGCATTAGGACGGAAGGGTTTTTCCATCTGGCTGAAACATGCCCACGCAAAGAAGCACAAAGCAAGGAGCTTCAGATGTAACCCCAGACTCCCAGCGATAGGATTTCAGGCTCACACCTGGTATGGTAAATACTGCGGCTGCTCACAAAAGGCTCTGCGAAAGCAAAATGCGTCCCAAGGCCATCCTCAGGTCTTCTGTGCAAACCACTGGCTTCTTTTCCAGCTTTATTGCAAGAAGCGAGTTCCAAGGTCTCAGCAGGGCCAGGAGAAACGACACATGTATTTAGAGTTAGGGCCACATCTAGAGGAGGGAGCATGGCCAGGAGAACCCCAGCCGCAGCCGAGTACACCACTCGACAGCGTAACTGCTCCCATGGAGGGGGAGGGCAGCGCGGCAAGCGAAGCAGAGCGCGGCAAGCGAAGCAGAGCGCAGCAACTCAGTGGACAGCCTGCAAGATGCTATCGTACAGGCCAGCACCATCGCTGTCCTCCTTCCCAGAGGGAAAAGTGATGCTTGTGTGGCTGCCATTGCCCCCTTCCTCAATCCCCAGGCTCCGAGCGTCCGGTGCAGGAGGGTTTAGCAGTACTGGTTGGTACTGGAAAAGGAGCTGCTGCCTATAAACACGTACTGTTATAGGTGAAACGGAGGGACAATCGCAGGTGGCAAAGGGACAGGAGCTCGGCAAGAGGGAGGCCCAAAATTCAGATCTAGTCTCATACCTTCCGGAGTCTCACCAGCCCGAGACAGAAGCCATAATACACCATTCGGGGAAACAAGGCAGCGAGTGTATGCCAAAGCATTGCATAAGAAACCAGGAAAGCTCAGTGCTGCCAGCACCAGTTTTCTTTGTGATATGCTTTGAGATTTGCTGATGAAAAGAGCTACGCAAGACCCGAGGACTATTAGCCCTTCTTGCCAAAGGCTGTACTGAGCATCCTGCCCCCCAGGACACGTATGCGGTACCAGGAAGAGAACACCATAGCAGAAAAATAATCAGAGAAGCGCAGCAAGATTAAAACAGCAGGGTTAATTTAGGGAACGCAGATGAAAGAAAATGACAACCACCATCATGTGCCGAGCAAACAGAAGTAAATAGAACATAAGATATGCTACAGGCCCACAGGTGTCTGAGGGATACCAGCAGCCAGGGCAGGCAAACGGCACGAGAAAGCAAAGGGTTGCTAAACACACACAGAACCATGCGCCAGCTCCTGAGGAAGCGGTGAGACTCCTATTTCCCGGGACAAATATTAATGGGAAAAGCCATTTTTGTAGCCCAAATGCAGAAATTGTCCTGAACTGGGCAGAGCAAGCTTGCAATACTACAACATCCCTTGGAAAAGCTGTATTGCCAGAGGCACCCGGTTCAAGGGGGATTTGGGGTGTTTGGGAGAAGCGTCAGCCACGCTTCCCCAGCTGGAGGTTTTCAGCACTTTTGGACTGAGTGAAAACTACCCAAAGCGCTCAACAAACTTTACTCCTCCAGGCCTCCTTCCAGCTCTCACCTATAATTCACTCGGGAAAGAAAATTTGTGATTTTATCCTGGATTTTCACTAGCCAAGAGCTCTCCTGCATCTCGGCAAGCGCTGGCAGGCCTTCGACGGGGACACCCATTCGCGCAGAGCCCCACGGCTCCCACTTACCGCCAGCCGCAGTTGGGCCAAGCACAAGTGTAGGGTTTCTCCCCGGTGTGCCGACGAAAGTGAGCCTTGAGGTGGGAGCTCTTGGTGTACATCTTGCCGCAGCCCGGGTGCGAGCACTTATGGACGCGGACGAGGGAAGGGGGGGCTTTCTGATACTTGGGGGTTGCCTCCAGCTCTTGCACGTCCCCCGCTGCCCCGTGCCTCATGGCGACTGGCAGGGGGGCAATTTTGACATACTTTTGGTCCATGATGGTCACAGGGGGCTGGACCTGAGGGAGGAGGGACAGGTTTTGGCCCTGCAAGCTAATAACCAGCTGGGCCACCCTGACACCACCTGCAGCACTCTGTGCTAGCGGGCTGCCACCGTCCATCTGGAGAGGCTGGATTTGGAGGACAACGGGAATGCTCCCAGCGGCTACTGCCCGGTCGCTACCATCAGCTGTCCCTCCAGGCTGAGCCGCGTTTGAGACATCTTCTTCTTGAACCTCACTGGAGACAGGCTGTCCCCCAGAGCTACCTAAGCTGATCGCAGATTTGATCTCGACCTTCCCTCCAGCTGGGTGAAGCTCGCTTGCTTCGTCTTTGAGGAACTCAGCCTTCTCCCTTAGGAACTCCTCAATCTCCTCCAGGGTGGGAATGAAGTCCTGGGAGAGGCTGCTGCAGAAGTCAGGCAGCCTGAGGTGAGCCTCGCAGACAGTGACTTGGGGTTTTGCGTCTTCCCCCTTTGCACCGGGCAGGGGGAGCGGGGTGCCTTCAGAGATGGTGCTGCCTGCAAGGAGATGGCCGGAGCCTTCTGGGTGGCCGGACGCCCTCTCGCTGCCGTGCCGCGGCAGAAGGGACGGCGGCATGCTGCGCTGCAGAGCACTGGCAAAGCTCTCTAGCAGGGAAGAGCTGGTCAAGGAGGGTAGCAGCTCCTGGCAGCTCACAGAGACCATTTGTTGACTCACGTCCTCTACCTGCACAAAGCTCTTGGCTCGGCTGGATCAGAAGCCTCCGTAAATGCTCAGCTGGGGCTCCTGGGGCTGGGGAAGTCTGCGTTCATCTGCAAGGGAACACCACCAAGGTTATTTTCAAATTAAAAAAAAAACAAACAAACAAACAAGAAAACCTCAACTTTTGAACAAAATGGACCGTGCGTTAGAAAGAAAACATCAAAACTAGTCAGCAGCCTTTGTTTTTAAAGGGTGTGTTGCTCAAAAAATACATGCTAGCCATTTTCCTATGCAAGACGCCAGCAGGCTGCAAAGAGCTAGATTCCCCCCAGAAGCAAACTTCTCTGGGGAGTTTATTAAGGTAAAAATATACAATGAAACACTTCATCCCTCTTCCACCTACGCCAGAGGGCAGGTATGCGCTGCTGGATGGCAGAGAGGATGACTTGTGGCTCACAACTAGGAGTTAATTGAGATCCAAGAGAGGGTGCTGGTTTCTCCACGCTGCAAACGTTGGTACAGCCGCAACCTGACGCAGACCTACCAGGGCTGGATTAAAGCTAACTAGTCTGGAAAGAGGTAATAAGACAGCTATGAGAGTGCCTGCTGCCAAAGTGCTTGGGGCTCTGGTGAGCGTTCACCAGCAACCACGCTGCTGTGGTTACACTGGCTATCGGTGCCTGAACGAGCGAGTTTAGAGCCAGTTCAGGCAGGTCTGCCCAAGCTCAGTCACACCGCCAGAAAGCATCGCAGACAGTCTGTCTGGGGTCAGCTCACGGGGCCCTTGAGGACACAAACACCACGTTTCAAAACAGGTGAGAAAGACCACGGTATCTCCACGTTAGGCCTTGTGCGGTCTCCAGAAGGTGACTGGTCTCCCACGATTCAACACATCAAACCCCGCAGGCCCTGCCGTGGCTCGCAGGCTGTGAGCGCAGTGCCTGAGCACCCACTGAGCACCCACACACCGTCCCTGCCCCTGCCAGACGGCGGCTTGGAGGCTGCATCCTGCTCCTGCAGCACCTGAACCACCCGAGGCGGCAGGCACTTCTCGCATTTAACGCAGAAAGTGAGTTTCCGAGAGAAAGAAGACCTATGCCAACGTCCCTTATGAACCTCTTCCAGAGAAAGTGAGTCCATGAGATTTCTGCGAAGCTGCAAACCAGTCAAGCCAGTCCTTATTATCGGTGCTTCCTCAGGGCCCTGAGAGCTACGAAAGGGAATTTTTGAGAAGCAGTCTGGGTACAATATAAAGGCTCTTCCACTGAAGAACAAATAATCCCCGCGTCGTTCAAAATCTGCTAAGCGCAAGACGCCACGCTGCTCGGGGCCATTTGCCGCGCTGCCCACAGTCTGCCTCCAGCACAGCTCTGCAACAGGTCACGATGAGCAGAGACCATCGCTGCTCACGGGTGAGGTGAGAAAGGGGCTCGGACCAGTCTCAACCTTCCGGCTTCAAGTTTTCATCGCAGCGCAAATTCGTGCTCTGAGCCATCACCTCCAAGGCAGCACCAATTCCACTCCTTCCTCCACACCAATTTTATGATCTTCTTTCTGATCTCTGCTTCTCTGACTCTCGTCTCCTCTTTCTACAGGCTTCAGAGGCTAGAAAAGCCTTCCCCCTCCGGCTACCAAACACTTCTGTTTGCTTCTTCCAGAAAGTCTTATAACCTGATTTTCCAACAAGGTCTCCTTGCAGAGCAGCTCAGGAAGTCTCCAGCCCTTCAGTATGCCCCCAGGAAAACTGAATGAAACTCTAAGCTCCTTAGTTCGGAAGCCTCGTTCGCAAATACAGAGCGAGCAGCTCTGTTGAACAAGACGAAGAAAAGCCCAGCCAGAGGGGAGGAAGGGCCGGTGGTTACGCTGCTGGCTTGGGACCGAGGAGACCCGAGGGGGGTTTCCTGCTCTGCTGCAGATTCCCCGAGCAACCTCGGGGTAGTTGCTGGAGCGCTCCGGTCGTCTCAGTTCCCCACCTAAGCGGGGGCAATAGTAACGTCCCACCTTGCGGAGCAGCGCTAAGGGGAAACGTGTAACCTGGTGGGGTGCTCCGTTACTGGCGGACTTTGTAGATACCCGTTACAGATGTCGGCGCCTTGTCAAATCCAAGGCGCTTTTTGCAAAATGCACGTCAACGGCGCGGCCGTCCCAGAAAAGCTACCGCAAGAAAATGGAGACCTGACTTTGGCCTTCAGCGGAGCAGACTGCAAGACAAGGTCAACGTCGTTTTCGAGCTTCGCTTTGCATTTCTGTTTCTATAGTTTTTCAAATCCCTAAGAGCACTCAATTACCGTACGAAATCAGCAGATGTGCAGTTTGAGCACGCAGAGGAAAAAGTAATTTGTCCAAGGTCAGCCAACAAGCAGGAGCTGGGAACTCAGCCGAGGGTTACGGCTCTCCTCTCATGACTAAACAACACGAACGAACACCTGTAACCTCTTCAGAGCCGTGAATTACATTCCCAGCGTCCGTGCGAAACCCGGACTCGCGAAGCCTTGCCGGACAACGACGACATGATAAATAAGTCCGACACCTACAGCCAGCGCCACGTGTAGCAGATCCCCGGGCGATAAAGGGATGCCCCACGCCTCGGCCCGGCCAAGGACAAGCAAGCGAAGCCTGGCGCGGCTGCTGCCCCCGAGCCCCCGGCCGGGTCAGAGCCAGGGGCGCAGGCTGGAAGCCCCCAGGGCCGAGGAGACCCAGCCTGCTCCATCCCCGCGGGGGTGGGAGGAAAAACCCCCCCCCCCCGCACACGCACACGCACACCGAGCCCCCTCCCCAGGCCGGCCTCGCCCCCGCCGAGCCGCCCCTCCGGGGTGCGGGCAGCCTCCCGCGGAGCGCTGCGGAGCGGGGACCCCCCGCGCCCCCTTACCC